>CAIGRQ010122119.1:0-12623 GCA_903798375.1 Fraxinus sp. D2006-0159 | reverse complement strand
GATTCGGATCTTGATCAAGTTATCGGACTGAGATCTTAAATACATCTCCTATTAATTTCGTCGGATTCAGATCGAATTCGAATCAAAATTCAATCAATTGATAGCCTTACAAACATGGCCATAGTTATTTTTACGCTTTCATTGCGTTCTCAATGAAATAATATGTGTCGTTTTGAAGTAGTATTAAAACAATACACTATCTTCTAAATTGAGGGTATTTAAACTTTTTGCATTAATTTGATTTTGATTATTTGAGAATCACTTCTTTCTAACATTGACTTTCAATCGCACACTCTAAAAAAACAAAAATCATTTTTCGCATTTTTCATATATTTTCTTTACTTTTTAATTATACATTTATTAAAAAATACTTTTAAATTTTATTTAGCAAACTAGTGCCATATCGCGACTTGACGCCTTAAGATGAGAGCTTCTAAATTTAAAACACTATAATTTAAGTTATTATCAATTATTTTTGTTTCTTAACTTACTACTATGTTTGCTCCACCATAAAAAATGCTTCAAGTGTTGATAATAGATTATGGGAATTCTATGATATTTATTATTAAATTAATGAAAACCGTATGCAAATCAAAATCTCTTTTATACATGCAATACATATTCTAAGCATAAATAAAGCTAGGCTAATTTTTCCCCCTTTTAATTTTTTTTTTTCAAATTCACTTTTTAACTGTATATTCTTATAATAAAATAACTTTGTACTTAAATCCATAAATTTTCTCAACTTTTTAACCACGTTTTTCAAAAAAAATATAAAAATTCAAATTCTAAAGTTGTTATCCATATTGTTCAATGGATAATTCTAATGGTACATCAAGGGTGCCATCAAGGTGTTCATAATGGACACCTTGCGGCCCCCTATTGGAGGGAGTGCCGGTCAAGAAGCACAACCCTTGTTCAATTACACCTCAATGCCATTTATTAGAATAGATTTTGTTAAATGTGACTTTTTGAAAGATATGTAGTAAAATGTACGAAAAATTCTTTGAAATTACTACAAAATTGTATTATTGGGAAATGTATAATTGACGAAAAAAAAAAAAGAGTTATAAAAAAGGGGTTTAACGTTCACACAATAAAATATTTTGCACGTGAACCTAAAACGCTTTTTCGACGTTTTAATCACACATTATCCAAAAAATCACTATTCAAAATATTATTTTTACATAATAATGGTCATCAAACAAGGACTATATATAGCACAATTATTTTACCTACACGGAAATTAATAAATCTCCAAGTTTCACATTGTGCATCGTGTCAAATAATTTGTTGAATTATGTAACATTCTACATTTAAGGCATGAATTGCTATAAAACGTTTTTCTTATATTATTAAAACGTTTTTCTTATATTAATGTATAATACTGAGCTTAGTCTCGATTTGATTTAATANTACCTACACGGAAATTAATAAATCTCCAAGTTTCACATTGTGCATCGTGTCAAATAATTTGTTGAATTATGTAACATTCTACATTTAAGGCATGAATTGCTATAAAACGTTTTTCTTATATTATTAAAACGTTTTTCTTATATTAATGTATAATACTGAGCTTAGTCTCGATTTGATTTAATACATAATTTATAAATGATATATGAATTCAGTTTAAATCGAATATTAATTTGTATTACAAATTCATAAATATTATTTACTTATGAACACTGTTATAAATCTTTATATCTGCTAAAAGAAAGTTTAGAGCTTGTTTGGTACCATTTTAATCCAATTAAAATTGAAAATATAGTTGTTAGTGGGTCTCACTCGTTTAATAAAAGTCAATAATAACGATTAATTTTTTAATTTTAATCTGATTTTAATCTCTACCAAACACTCTTAATTTATGTATAATTTCTATTACCTTCTTTATTGAGATATCTCGTAAATTTTTTAAGGAAAATGTACATAGCATTTCCCATAAGGGTTCACATAATGCCCGAAAACCCTCCAATAAAGGGCCAACACATACCCATTATGTCAAGTGCTATGGGTACCATTATGTACCCATAGCACTACTCATTTTTTAATTCTTATATTCAATAAAAATTTAGGTAAAGGGAAGTCACGCGCCGCAGTTTTATGCAAGAGAGCACACCAAACACGATTCTCCTATTCTGTGATGATGCCACGTGGTAACAATCCTCGTAAAAAAGCATTTTTTTATTTTGAAAATTACCAAAACCTAAACAGAACTATCAGACATCTTCACATGCGTGTCGGGAAAGGAAGTTGCTCCAACTATTCCGTGTTCGTCTCTCATTGGTCCACCTTTCCATAGAAACCCCTCAACACGTGCCTAGTTTAGATGAAGATAGATGCCAGAACGGCCCAAATGGACGGCAAAGATCATTTTGTCAAATTCAAAGTTTCTACGTCATACCAACTGTAATGCATTTCCCTCTGCCCTGACCGGTGTGGGGGCATCTGCCCGAACCACCGACCCCACCGTAACCTCCAGCTATAATTGATCTCTGCTCGTCTACAAAAAGCTTCAGTTTAGAGGCTCCTCTCTTGAGATTTTCGTATCTTGTGTTCGTTGATTTTGTTCTCTCCTTTTTCTTCATCAGCTTTTATTAATCAATAAATTCATCGAGAATAATTTGGGGGTTGAGAATAATTTCATGGCGGGTATGTGTTATGGATTAAATGCCGGTGAGACAGAAACAACTTCTCCGGTTGAACCAAGTTCGAAATCCGCCAGGAGGAGGAGGATGGAAATTCATCAATTTCAATTTGTCCCAAACGATGCCGCGGTGGCTCCGCAGCTAGAAAACGGCAAAAATAAGCGGCGGAAGACGGAGGCTGTTGTTCAGGTGTCGACACCACGGCAGTGCTCGAACGCCGTCGACCAGCCCGAGACGACATCTTTGGATTTATCTGCATCGCCCTCGTCGTCTAGGATTGAGGCTGACGTGTTTCCAGATTGGCCGAAGTTTGGCATGACATCTGTCTGCGGCCGGAGAAGAGATATGGAAGATGCTGTGGCAATTCACCCATCTTTTTGCGGCCAAAACCATAATTTTCCAAGTGGGCTACATTTCTTCGGGCTCTACGATGGCCATGGCTGCTCACATGTAAATATTCTTTTTACCAATGCTTTGTTCGTGAAGAATTGCCTATGAATCTTTAATTTTGAATAATTTTGATTTGGGTGATTGTAGGTTGCCACCAAGTGCAAAGATCGGATGCATGAGATAATGAAAGATGAGGTCGAAACTGGGGAGGGCTCTTGGACGGAAATGATGGCTAGGAGTTTTTCCAAAATGGACAAGGAGATAACCGAATGGAGTAGTGGCGCAGCAGGTGCCTCAACCGCCACTTGCCGCTGCGAATTTCAAACTCCCCAGTGTGACGCTGTCGGATCTACGGCCGTTGTGGCGGTGGTGTCACCGGACAAGATAATTGTGTCCAACTGCGGCGATTCGCGCGCAGTTCTTTGCCGCAATGGTGTTGCAGTTCCGCTCTCCACTGATCATAAACCGGACCGACCCGATGAGCTTAATCGGATTCAAGAAGCCGGCGGCCGTGTTATCTTTTGGGATGGACCAAGAGTTCTTGGAGTTCTAGCTATGTCTCGTGCAATTGGTAATTCCTCAAAACAAATCAAATATTCTCGAACAATTATTTCTTCATATATTTATGGGAATCCTAATAGATTTTTATTTCTGGGTTTTCTTCAGGCGATAACTACTTGAAGCCGTATGTTATATCGGAGCCGGAGGTGACCATAACTGACCGGACGGCGGGCGATGAATGTTTGATTTTGGCCAGTGACGGGCTATGGGATGTAGTGTCAAATGAAACCGCCTGCAGGGTGGCGCGTATGTGTCTACAATCGCGTAAACCAGCATTGCCGCCGAGATCCCCCGGAAGCGACACCACTGTCACCTCCGGCAGAGAGAGCTCCGATAAGGCTTGCTCAGATGCGTCAATATTGTTGACGAAGTTGGCATTGGCGCGAAATAGCCCCGACAACGTCAGTGTTGCGGTGATTGATTTGAGAAGGGAGCATTAAGGAAATCTTTGGGATTTTATTTTGTTTTGTTTTGTTTTATTTTATAGCTGAGTTTTAAGTGTTTTAGAAGCTTGTACTTTTATTTACTTGGTCTCTCTCGATTACCCTTGAAGCGAAGGAAAGAGAGTTGATATCAATTGTTGATATTCAAGCCTAAAAGCGTGCTGATATATAGATTTCATGTAATATTCTACTCACAGGCAAATAGCCATTATTCATATTTCTTTTCTAATTTGGATAGTTATGGGTTGTTTGAAACGTTTTGCCCCCATTATTCGCTATTTTTAATTTTTGAAATAGTTTTTTTCTTTCTATTTTTTTTAAATGTGTGATTTAAAAAAGAAAAAAATTGAATTTACGTATAATATTTTATTAAAGGATGTTGTGATTAATAAGAAGAGAGGAAAATTGATACGAATTCTTGTAGCAATTGGAGCTACGAAAAATCCACGGAGAATCTTTGATTCAATCTCAAAACGTCAAGAATCAATGTTTAAGCTTTAATTCAAAAAATATTAAACTAAATAATTAACATAATCGTCGACAATATGTTTTGACCCTGTTATTACAAAATTCAAGAATCTTACTCAATTTGTTTGAACGTCACAAAAAATAATTTTGATAAATTCAGAATTAATTGGAAGAAAGCAATAATATCTTGTAATAAATCTTTCAATAATTGTCTTCTTTGACAATGAATGGAATTAAATATTAGTTAGTATAGAACCCATAAAAAAGGGTGAACTGCATCCTTGATGGTCCCCCACTTGTCATGTTCTGGGTTTTGGTGAAGGAGGTAAATCGCAGGTTATGCCTCTAAGAGTACACGGTGGAAGGTTGCTTGTACACTTGCACTTACCCAAGGGCCAAATCCATATTTCAGGATTCGATAAAGGGACGTGCGTTGCACGGTCGCATAGTTGGTCTTTTCACCTTCTCCATCAATTACTAGAATCAAGTTTCTCCACTTCATTTCGTCTGTCATGCTCAATATGAAACTTGTCACTTTTTTTTGCCGTTATCAATGTTTCGTCTATCGTGACTTAAACAAGTAGTCTAATTGCCTCTTTGATTTGTTTTCGCTCGCGAGCTAGTTATAGGCCATTCATCTACGATCAATGAATCATTGTCTGAACTTGTCATCGTACCATGGATCTCACAAAAAACGAATTATAATTTTAATGGGGACCAAATGAGGGCTTATTCTTGTAAAAAGTTATATGGACAAGTTATTTTAGATTGATTTTATTTAAATATTTAAAACACTTTCAAAAAGTTATATAAATATATTCAAAGTAATTTTTTTAATTTTAGAAGTAATTTTAACTTTTCAAAAGTTCAAGTCTCTAATTATGATTGCGAGCTTAAAGAATTCATTAAGCCCCCTATTTAACAACTACTATTTGAATTATTTTTCTACATACTCATTTTCATTTACAAATTAACACTATAAAATATTCTACACGCAAATTCAAAACTTTTGTTTACTTTTTAACTACCCATTCTCCTAAAATTACTATTCAAAATATTTGTTTTAACCAAAGCTATCAATTAATTTGTGGGTCCCACACTAATTAATTAGAGAGGGCTGTAAAAATTACAGCCCTCTAAGCGCTGTACAAATAGGTTTTTTCAACTTTATATNAAATGACGGTATGAATTAGTTGATTTAAAAGTTTGAATTATTAGGCCCTATTTGGGTTCCATTTTATCAAGAAAATGCATTTTGAAATAGTAAAAAATTGGAGAACGTGTTGTTGAAAAATAAGGAAATATTTTGAATTTACATGTACAATTATTTTCATAAATGATTCTACATAATTTTCATAAACGACTCAAAAGTGATTGTATGAATTAGTTTATTTAATAGTTTGAGTTATTTGGCCCTTGTTTGGGCTTCATTTTATCAAGAAAATGCATTTTAGAATGGTAAAAAGTTGGAGAGTATGTTTTTGAAAAATAAGGAAAAGTTTTGAATTTATATGTAAAATTATTTTATGAAAGAATGTATGGTTGAAAATAAGTAAGGATGACAAAAAAATTTGACAAGCTCGATACCCGCGTGCCCTGCCCCGAACGGGACGGAGATTTTCCCGCTTAATCGGGTATCGGGTAGGAGACATGGCAGGTACGGGTAAAAGGCGTCCCCGTCCCGCCCCGTTTATTTTTTTTTATTTTTTTAATTCAATATTTTAAATGAAAAATTTCACGAAATTTCATTAGTTTTAATAAAAAAATGGCAACTTAGATTATTTTAAAAATATGACAAACAATAAAAGCCTTAGTTTACCAAATATATTTGATTAATTTAACTTCTAAAAATAAATAAAGATTAAAAAAAATGTATTATTGTCTAACTCTAATTAAGGGGGTAATAAAATGAATTATAAAAAACTTATAAAAAAAATTAAATTGGGTAGTAGACGGGACAAAGGTCTCGCCCTTCCTTAAACTGGTAACGAGGAGGGGACGGGGCGGGATTGCCTGGCGAGGAGGGGGGCGGGAGAGGTAGCCCCGACCGCAACCCACCTCGTTGTCATCGCTAAAAATAAGTATTGAAAAAATGAATTTTGAAAATAATAGGGTTCAAATTGAGGCTAGAAATAGAACACATTTAGTTGTATTTAAATGTTATTTTTTTTTTGGTTTTTCAAATATTTCAGTTATTATACAAATAATTTTACACGATATTTTACTCTTGTTTATTTTCGGATACATATTAAAATTAGAATAATACTTGGTGTACCAAATGCCATACATAATGGCTTACATACTTGCCACAAGTATGTAAGCCATTATGTAAGGCATTTGGTACGTATAGCACTGTCCTTAAAATTATTAACCTTGTTACTATAATTATTTAGGGGACAAGTTGTGAAGGCAACCTAACTTTGGCCAAACATTGAACTGTCGCCGCACATATCTTTTCTTAACCGGGTGACACGTTCCACGCAGTCGCATCAAAATGAGTCTGCAACAAATAGAAAGAAAGAAAAAAAAAAATCTATTAAGAGTCCGTTTGGGAATGATTAAAATCGGATTAAAATTGAAAAATTAGTCGTTATTATTGACTTTTATTAGATGAGTGTGACTCAATAACGACTATATTTTTAATTTTAATCGAATTTTAATCTTTCTCAAACGAGTTCTAAGTGAATGTCATTCGATCCTCGAAAGAGTTTATTTGTCATACTTATTGGTGGTGGGACACACGATGGTGACTATGAAATTTAATAACTTAAATTAGTGCATAATTTAATATTATTTCGACCTAGAAAATTCAACAAGTGATTGAATTTGTCTTCGAGGTCTAGGGTAAAGTGGTTAAGCACGAAGAAATAGGTGCAGACCTGTCACCTCTCTATAGGAAAATAATTTAATAATTGGAAATTAGAAATGAAGCACGTACGTTTGATAGATTATTTGGAGATAAATTGATTGTATGTGCTAAAAATATTTGATTGAGTCGTCAACTTTTAGCAAGATTCGTCTTCGACTCGAGCATATTTACTGGTTACTGGTGTGCAAGATTTGTTATGTCTTTCAATGTTCGAATCAAGAAATAATAGTTTAGAAGAGTAATGCAGGAATAATGTTCAAGACATTTTTAAATCAATCTTATCATTCCTGTAGTTTAGCATCTGTTTGACTCTCTTTTTTGACGTTTTAAAGATTTTCAAATTTTTTCAATAGTGTTACGTTGATACAAAATTACTTACCACCTGACATACTATAAGGGTGTTTGGTAGAGATTAAAATTGGATTAAAATTGAAAATTAGCTGTTATTGTTGACTTTTATTAGACGAGTGAGACCCAATAACGATTATATTTTCAATTTTAATTAGATTTTAATCGCTCCCAAACAAGCCCTATAACTTTTTGTTTCAGGACTAAGAGCCGTTGGAAATTGGTTTTCCATTCATGCCCTCATTCAGAACATGAAAAATTAGAGCGTGTTTAGTAGAGATTAAAATTAAAAAATTAGTCGTTATTGTTGACTTTTATTAAATGAGTGAGACCCAATAACGGCTATATTTTCAATTTTAATTGAATTTTAAGCACGATCGAACACGCTCTTACAACATTGCTCTTGTAAGACGTGGTTAATTATACAAATGCAACATACATTACTTTGCATTAGCTTAAAAAAGACTATTTCAATGATGGCCATTCATAGATTGAGGGTTGACTGGAAAAAAAAAAAAAAAACAATATTTTCAAGGTTAAATCTTCCTTGAGTTGCATTGCACGCGTCCGTGATTTTCCCGCATATAAACGGGTAAGTGCTGTCCAAGCCTCATGGGATGTTTTGTATCCAGCAAGAAGTGGAGTGATAGTGGGGGAGGTGGAGGCAAGAATGGCGTGGAGGATGAGTTTGTCTTGGCGAACCCAGTGGGAGTTCGCTGCTTTGGAGGCTGCTGAGTTCGTTTCATCAATGGCAGGACATTTTTTAACACCAGTAACAAAATCAATGAGATCATAGCCAATGAGCAATGCTTCAAGTTGAGCCCTCCACTGAGGAAAGGTGGAAGGGGTGAGTTTTTCATTGATGGTGGTTGCGACATTGATGGTGATAATGGATGAATCAGTGGCAGCCATGTCGTAGGAAGCAGGAAAGAAAGAATACTCGTTAGAGATTTTCTGCTCTGATACCATAAAAGGGAAAATAACACTGCTATAATTTTATGTTTTGAACTCACAATGATTTCTATTCATGCTCTGTGTATTTATACAACTCAAGATGCCTAATTTTAGGCATTGACAGAGAAGGAAAATCACAATTACAATTAATAGAAATATTTACAGACAATAAAATTGATTCTGGACTGCTATGGAAAGCATGAGATCTGGTGAACAGCTAGGCTTGATTGATTCCTTTGATTTCCTTGATACGCCCCCGCAAGAACGGGCTACCATCAGATAGGCCGATCTTGTCACGTAGGTACTCTGTCCTGTGTCTTGAAAGTGGCTTGGTGAGTAAATCTGCGAGCTGGTCATTGGTGTGAACATGCCTGACAGTAAGGAATTTTTTTTCAACCAAATCTCGCACAAAGTGAATGTCTATCTGGATGTGCTTCATCCTTGAATGCTGGACAGGATTAAAACTTAGTTGAGTTGCTCCCAAGTTATCACATAAGAGTGTAGGTGGCTGTGAAAATGTAAACTTCATTTCTTGGAAAAGAGAGAGCAGCCACATGGTCTCTGCTGCAGCCGTTGCTAAAGCTCTATACTCAGCTTCGGTTGATGACCGTGCAATGGCACGTTGCTTTTTGGAGCTCCATGAGATGGGTGTGTGACCAAGGAAGAGGAGATAAGCCGAAGTTGATTTTCTATCATCTAAACTGCCAGCCCAATCTGCATCCGAGAAGCATGTGAGTGTTGGGCTTGAAGTTTTTCTAATGTTGATGCCATGAAAGATGGTATTCTTCAAGTAACGCAACAGTCTTTTAGTGGCTGTCCAGTGGGTTTGTTTGGGGCTATGCATAAACTGTGAGAGTTTATTCACTACGAAGCTTATATCAGGTCGAGTTAAGGACAAGTACTGCAATGCTCCAATCACTCTACGATATTCGGTTGAATCAACTGAAGTCGAACCATCTTCCAGCTTTAGAGGAATCGAGGTAGAGAGAGGAGTTGTCACATCCCTAGCTCCAGCCATACTTGTTTTAGCTAGTAAATCTCGGATATACTTATGTTGAGTTAGAAACAAGCCATCTTTGGTAGGGATGACCTCAACACCGAGGAAGAAATGTAAGGGCCCCAAATCTTTGATGGAGAATTTCTGTCCTAGCTGATCAATAATGCTTGTAACAAAAGTCGAATTATTTCCAGTGAGAATCAAATCATCGACATAAACTAAGCAATATGCAAGTATAGAACCATCATGAAACACAAATAGAGAAGAGTCTGATTTAGTGTTATTGAAACCAAATTCTAACAGTGCCTGTTTGAGGGCAGAATACCAAGCACGAGGTGCCTGCTTGAGCCCATAAATTGCCTTTGTAAGACAGCAAACATGATTAGGTTGTTCCAGACTCCTAAAACCAGGTGGTTGCTTCATATACACCTTTTCAGTAAGATGCCCATGAAGAAATGCATTATTGACGTCTAATTGCCTTAGAGACCATCCTTGCATAACAGCAAGGGTTAAGACTGTCCGAATGGTGACTGGTTTTACAACAGGGCTGAATGTCTCTTTGTAATCAAGTCCCGGTCTCTGATTGAATCCTTTGGCTACGAGTCTAGCTTTGAATCGATCGACAGACCCATCAGCATGCCTCTTAATTCGAAACACCCACTTACATCCCACAATGTTACAATTGGTTGGAGGTGGTACTAGTTGCCATGTATTGTGACGCATTAATGCAGTCAATTCAGATGACATGGCATCACGCCATCTGGAATCAGTGAGTGCTTCAGTGACACTTGTGGGTTCCAAAGAGGGTGGAAGAGCGTGTTTGGTGACTACAAAAGATTTTTTTGGCTTATAAATATTATTCATGGAACGGGTAGTCATCCTGTGGGTGCACACTTCATTATTTGCAGGAGGAACAGTAGGTTCATTCACCTCTAGTGGAGTAATTTGACTCGAAATTAAGGTAGGTGAAGAGGGGGTACTTACCTGGTCCTGGAGAGGAGGCGGGTTAGAGGGCGACCTATTCGCAGACGATGGCGAGATGGTAGCACCCACTTCAAGAGATTCTGTAGTTCGGAGAGGAGGCATGGGAATTTGCGGCAATGAGACTTTTACAGATGAATTGTCTACGGTTGATGGAGTTGAGATCGGAGTTTTAGAGGGTGATTGTTGAAAAGGGAAAGTTCCTTCGTGGAAGATGACATGCCTAGAGTGAAAGAATTTTTGGGTATTGGGCTCAAGACACAGATAGGCATTTTGGGAGGTAGAGTAGCCCACGAACGTGCATGGTTGGGCCTTGGGCTCAAGTTTATGTTTATTATAAGGCCTAGTTAATGGATAACATAGGCAGCCAAATTGTTTGAGCTTAAGATAATTTGGAATTTGTTTGAACAATTTTTCAAATGGAGATTGATTGTTCAAAGTTGAGGTAGGCATCCTATTTATGAGATAAGCAGCAGTTTGAAACGCATATGGCCAATATGAAAGAGGCATGTGAGCATCCGTGAGTAAGGTAAGGCCAGTCTCAACAAGATGACGATGTCGTCTTTCAGACATACCATTTTGTTGGGGGGTGTGGGGAGCAGTTGTGTAATGACTAATCCCATTATCAGAAAGGTAGGGTTTGAGGCCAATATATTCTCCACCATTATCAGAATAAAGACTTTTTATTTTTGTGTTAAACTTGTTTTCCACAAGATTTCGGAATTGCGGGAAAATTCTTTGAACATTAGATTTATGAGTCATAGGGTAGAACCAAATGTATTTGGTATAATGGTCAACAAAAATAACATAATATTTTGAGCCATTAATACCAACTTCATGAGATGGGCCCCACACATCTGTGTAAATCAATTCAATGGGAGCGGTACTAGTGAGACCATGATTATTAAAAGATTGCCGATGAGCTTTATTTTGAGAACATGAAGTACAAAGGGATGGGTTTCCATTCTTATTGGTGGGTAAAGAGAAAACATTAATTAAATGATGGACTAATTTTGACGATGGATGACCAAGTCTTTTGTGCCATCCATCGGGGGTAGTACGTTCATGAACATAGGCAACGACATTTTTGGAGTTTGGTGGTAGATGCTCCGGAAATGGGTACACTCCATCTTCACATTCGCCTTTGAGTAGTGTCGCCCCCGTGATCCGATCCTTCACCAAAAAATAAGTAGGATGAAATTCAATGTAAACATTATTTTGCTTGGTAAAGTGATGAACGGAAATAAGATTTTTTTGAATTGTGGGAACACAAAGGGTATCACGTAAATGAAAGACACGATTAGATGATGCAAGAGATAAAGAACCAATGTGAGACACAGGCAAACCTGATCCATCACCAATTACCACCTCATCAGTACCATCATATTCGGAATTAATGGACAGATTAGAAAGATCGGTGGTCATATTGTGAGATGCCGCCGAATCAACTAGCCACTTTCGATTTTTTCCTTGGGAGGATGTTGCACAATTTGCTGTAGCTGAAGACATTTTTGGGCAGTTTCTGGCCGTATGGCCCATTTGATCACACCATTGGCACTTGGGCCTATATTTCCTTTGGCCCAAATGTGAGAGCCCATTTTTGTTTTGCCCATTATTACTGCGAGTCTTCTGGGAGAATGAATTAGGAATTGATTTATAATGTCCAGTAGCACCTCCTTGCCGATGAGAGTAATTGGCAGTGGGAACAAATGTTGCTGCCGATTGAATCTCCAGCCGCCGAAGGTAACTTTCATGTCCTACAAGAAGATCATGTATTTCTTCAAATTTTAGAGAAGTCTCACGAGCACGAATGGGTGCTGCAATTTCTCTGAATTCGGGACCCAATCCATTGAGAATGTAAAGGGTTAAATCATCATCCGAAACCGGATGATCAATGATTGCAAGTTCGTCGGCAATCATTTTGATTGCTTGAAGGAACTCAGTGACTGTGCGATTTCCACGGGTAG
>CAIGRQ010122095.1:0-10718 GCA_903798375.1 Fraxinus sp. D2006-0159 | reverse complement strand
GAAAATAGATTACTAGAATTATAGGATCTTTGTAATTTTCTCTCTTCTCCATTATTTCTTGTGGTGCAATAAAATCTCCTAATTCCTCTGCCATATTCTTGTCTTCTTTTATTCTTTTGTTCTTGATCACATACTTTATTTCTTTGCCACATAACTTCAACATCTCAATCCATTGACTGGTGTCACAATGAGTGGTATTAATCCTAATAAGTAGTATCAGATCAATTCTAGTATTGGCTTGTTTTGTAACATGATGTATAAGAGAAATTGCCCATCAAAGACCAATATCACCCGATAAAATAGATCGGAGGAATCACTAATCACTATCTGGATAACCCAAATATAAGGCTAACTGCCCAGAAATTACAATTGTGATGCAATCGCAATCAGGGTGATTTGGTGAAAAACATGTCATCATACAACCAAGTAAAGAACAGAAATACCTTTGGACTTTTTTCATGGCTTTTATTTCACTTCATTTGGAATAGCATACACGGCTTCAATCTTCAATTAGATCTAACAACAAACAAAATAGAGTAGCAAAAAAGATTCATGTAGCCGACAAAAAAATATCGACAACAAAGTCTTAGTATTTTGTTGTTGCTACTTGTTCGTGAAATTCTGCAAGTGTACGGATTGTGATAAATAATAAAGTAGTTTTATTAAGTTCGAATATTGTCCCACAGAAACTACTATCTGTTATAAAGTTTTAAATTAATCTAACTTCAATTTAAATTAAAATGGTAACTAATGATCAAATCAAATTTGATTTTCTAATCGAAATTCTTATAAATAAAATAACAACTCGAATTAAAGATGTAGATAAGATTATAAGATTGGATAGTTTTGATTGCCAATTTCACTTAGGTTATTTACCATACATCTAATTCCAACTTATCAACCATTTTCATACATGATTTTGATAGATGCTTGCTGATTTTGAAAATTAATATCAATTTGTTGAAATACTTTGTCTGTTTTATGCACTTATTGACGAAATATCTCCCCCAAACTTGGTCTTCTCTCTTGCTAGAAATTATTCTCATATGTGTTGAATTTGCGGGAACCATTTTGAATAAAGTTTACTTGTTCCTCTGAAGAAGCAAGTATCAAGCAATTTCCTGTAGTGATTTCTCCCACAATTCTCACATGCTGAACTGGCCATCATTGCATTTGCTCCATGTGTTTGCAATTTTATAAATAACTCCATCTGCTTCATTAAAGCAGCAATATTCTACGCATTTGTAGATGTTGTGATATCCAATTCATAAATTCTAGTCATTTTCTATGGTACCACTCTTTTCGATGAAAACATTGAATGTGTCATGGCGATTAACTAAAACTCATGCATTGTTGTACAGATTTTCCAATGATCGATCTACCAGCAGAGGAATCCATCTGAGATTTTGACAATGGTGACAATTCGATGTAGAATTATTGCACTTGATTACCTATGGTGATCCTATGATTTGGACACTTTCTCATTAACTCCTTGAATCTATTTCATACCTTGTGATAGCTCTCCCCATCTTTCTGTTGGAACGCTTGAATTTCCAATATGATTTTTGCTAGTTTATTTGGTGGAAAAAATTTGTTACATAATTTTCTAGTTAGTTTCTCCCATATAGTAATACTTCCATGAGGTTCAACTTCTAACCACTACAATGCAGTATCTCACGATGTATAGTGAAATAACTTATCTTGATCGCGTCTTCATTAACCCATGGAGCATGAAAATTTTGGCATTTTCTGAGGAATCTGGAAATATGTGTGTTCGAATTTTCATGAGGTAGACCCTAAAATTGGAGAGTGTTGTTGGTCAAGTTGATCCAATCTGCCATTATCTGAATGTTATTTACCTAAAAATCTAGATATACTATACTAGGACACGCGGATGCTGCTATGGGCGTCAAGAACATTGAAACTGGCAAGTCCCCTTCAATAATTTCCACTCAATCATGTTGCTAGTCCTGTGATGCAGCTACTCTCTCAGCAACTTGTCCAATTGGTTATATAGGAATAGGGATATTTTGATTGTCAGCCATTTGATGTCGTTGTTTTTGTTTTTGTTCATTGCATCTATGTCTAAAAATGCGTTCTATCTCTAAATCAAACGGTTCATGATCGTCATCTTGGGTATAAAGCATATAACGAACACCTTTATATGTTAATAAAAAATAAACAAATCAAATAACAGTTAAGAATAAAATAAATTAAGACTAAAAGTAAATAGTCCCTAATATAGTGGACCTTTAAGTCAGGATTATCGTTCCTACAAGGACTATACTTTAGAACTTAATCAAATTTCTCTAACTATTATTTGGTGAAAGTAAATAAAGAATTGTATGTTGTTATGAATCTTTAGTTTAAATACTTGAAATTAATTAAAATGCACACAAAAATTGATTGAGAATTCAAATAATGAATGGATATTAGGGCTGAACAATTTCACCTATTGATCACCTTTTCAAGAGTCAAGAGCCTATTGTAGTGTTCGATCAAATTATTCTATAGTATTCAATTTACCCCTCTCAATTTCTCATTGAGTCTATCTAACTAATTCATTCCCATCTCTCTATATGAAGCTACATTATTTAAACGAAATATTGATTCTATGAATTCATATGATGATCGTAATATTTAGTATATGTATCTCTACACGTTATACTAATATACCAAATTTTACTATATGATCTAAGTCTTAAACTCACCTCTCAACTCGTAAAATATTCACAAAATTATCAAATTAGTGATCAAGTAATTCAATGCATTAAACTCGTAGCAAAATCAATACATGTATAATAAAATACAAAGAATCTTGAATAAAAGAAATAAAATGTCTCAAGTAAATAACATTATTTGCCCTAATATGAAATTTAGCTACTCATAATAATAAAAGAAGAAAAAATCGAATACATCATCGGATTTTGAATACACATGTTCTTTCTCTTCCAATCAATGCTTTAAAACTTGAATTTCTTGATGTTTTTTCCCCTTGAATTGCATTCTTCAATCTCTCGTTGTACTATATTTCTCTCAATGTGTGCTCCCTTTCAAACTTTATGAAACTCTTATATTTATATTCTTCTCAACGTTTGTGTCCAATGTAGGGTTTTTATGGACTTCAAAACGGACCAAAAGCATGCCCTAGATGCACCCGGCGGTGTCACGGCATCTCCTTTCAAGGGAAAAACTACAATGCACTGTATTTTCTTTAGTATTTTCATCATAACTTTCTCTTCCAATATCTGATTGAGACGATTCAAATTGAATTGTAAAGATAACTCAACGGGCTATAACTTTAGTGGAATAGCTATTTTCTAATTCAAAATTTACTAGGCCAAAAATTCTCAATCTCTAGCTGAAAATCAGGAACATCCTTGTGCGGTTAAAAATTGATTTGTGAAGACATTTTGGTCATATTTCACTCCTTTTGACTTCTAATTGTCCATTTGACCCCTAGTATTCTCAAATTTTCATCGTGAGCTTCAACACATCTTTAGAAATTTATACTTTAGTCCCCAAACTTTGGATCTTGCCCCTCCCCCTTTTTTTTTTTTTTTGCCAATTTTCACTTATTTCTTTCAGTCAACTTCAATTCATCGAGTTTTACCTAATAACACATTATATAATAAATTAGACTATAATTTCATTAAAAGAATTACAAAATTTCAATGTTTTAGACCCCAAATAAGTGTATAAAATACACTTATCACAAGTCATCGAGAAGAAGGGTTTTTATTGGAGGTTTTCTTCGAAATATTTGTGCCGTGCAAAAAGGGAGGAGATAGAAATTTCACCATAAATAATTTTCCAAAATATTTTGAAAAATAAGAAAATTTTGGGGGGTCACTTGACTCCACATGCATTTCCAATGCTTCTAATTCCATCTCGCTTAAAATCACTCCGGCCATCCATGTTTGAATCCATTTGATCTGACACATAGTTTAAGGTAAGAGTTTAAAAGTGGTACTACAACAAAATTATGATTTGGAGACATACAAAACGTTGCAACAATAAGTGATTTAGCGCGACATGTTTTTAAAGTTTATCGCGAAAATTGTGTTGAAAGAAATAAGTATCAAAAAATATAACTGGACACAAAAAATTACTAAGTAGTTCAATCATGAAATTACTAGTATATAATTTATTTGTAATTGTTTTGGTTTTGGAGGTAACCTAGTTTGTAAATAATACTTTGATCTTTATCTATTTCGTCAACAATAATATGATTTTCTTTATATATTTTGAAATCATTTGGATTTTAATAATTGTACATTGAAGCATTCCTTTTATAAAGTCATGAGCTGCTTTTAATAAAGTAATTTACACAATAATTTTATATATTGTAAAATAAAATACATGAAATGTATGAATAATCATGAAAAAAATTAGGCGACAACTACATATTATTGCACAAATGATGACTCCACAAACGGTGTTGCAAAATAAATTTAATTACAAATATCATTCGTTACACAATAAATTATACTATAAATATGGAATATTTTAAAATATATTATGCAACATATCATATGTATTGTAAATTATATTTCGCGACAAATATGACTTGTTATTAAGGATATATCACTATGAGTATGCGTTGTTGTAAAATAGAATAATTAACAAATAATTTTATCTTTAAAATAATATTTGCAACAAATGTGTTTATTGCAAAAACTTTATTGAAATAAAGTTGCGACAAATTGATTTGTCGTCCTTTTAGTTTTTTCGCGACAAATATGCATTGCAACGACATTATAGTGACAAATGACTGTTTCGTACATTCTGCGTCAAACAAATAGTATTACGAGTTTATTAATGCGATAAATGAGCGAAAGTTGTCGCAAAATACATTTTGTGACTCATATAGCCCAACAATGCCGGCAACAAACATCTTATTGTTGCTATATTATGTTTGCAACAAAATCTCAATTTTTGCATCGATATTTTTTCGTCGCGAAATTGGTTATTTTTTGTAGTATAACCTCCTCAAAAGCAATGATTAATGTTGGACTAACTCATCTATATGCCAAAGTTCTTAGAAACGATGCATATTTATCAACTTCATTTGTTTTCGACACGCCCCTAGCAAGCATCAAATGCTGACTCATGCACAATATTTATAAATGGAGAGAGCGTGCGGCCAAACTTGAACCTAGAAGCTTTATTTGGCAATGTACTATATGTTTATTCATTTAATCTGAAAACTTAAATTGATAGGAAAATTTTATAATTAAGATTTTGTGTTCAACAATTAAGAATCCCAAGTAACATATTTTGGAAAGTTCATAACTCTTAGAAAAAAGAAGCATTATTTGTTGACGTTATACATGCCAAAAGAAGAATGAGAGCATAATATGTAATGATGAACCATGTAATATGTGGGAAAAAAATGTTTCTTACAATGGCATCGTAAAATTAACTCATCATTTCTCCACAACTACGAATATGGTCACAAAGATTATCCAATAAACAAGACAAGAAAAAACAATCTCACCATGTTGTTCTTGTGTGTATTATTACTTGACTATATGCTCATCATCATTTAAGATAGTGCACCGACTTGAAAGTTCATTTATCGCAATAAAATACTCTATTACCTGGAATGAAAACACCTTTGTTAAATTTGAGAAGCCCCTATCAGTTAAGATATGTTGTATCTGCTCTATATAGTTTGTTAAAACCTCAAGCACTTATTTCTAGTCAGAGCATTTTTCGCAGATATATTAACTTATAAGAGCCATCATTAAAACATCTTAATGAGATGAATAATCAATTTATTCTTGTCATCACATAACAAAGACATGTACACGCATAATTTTCATTTTTGTTTCCGTGGTTTCCTTATTTGCCAATCTTGAAGACTAAAGGTCCTATGCAGATAGAACAGCGCTAACAAATCATAATAAATGAAAACGAAAGTCGATTGATATTATGATAAACTGTCCAGTCCACTAAAATGAAAAGAAGAAAGCAAATCATTTAATAAAACTCACTTCAAATCCCACATATGCTATTCATAATTAATAACTGTACAGCATGCCAAATGCTAATGGTGCCATAAGCTAGATACGAAGGACCATAAGCCTTTGTTAAATTGCAACATTGAGAAATCAACACTTCCATTGAGATTTTAATGTGCCACATCAAGTGTGTGCAGACTTTGGGCATGACAGCTATAGCAATGGTTCAGAATTTTGTGTACTGTCATCGAACTTCGTTCTTCATAGTTAGACCCTCGAGCTCCATGAACGTTATGTTACTTCTTCCGATAATGATATACTTCATAGTAAAAGAGTGATAATTCTACTCCGGAGTTTCACACCCCACATTATATTTACTTTACAAATATATAGTCATGATCCTAGCCCGAACCATTTATCTTGGAAATATTAAATTATAACCTAATTATTAGAAAATAAAACAAAAAAATTTAGTTTATTGTCCTTGAATTGAATGGACTAGGCCAAAATATACAAACGACGCACATCATCAATAACACCATCATAAAATTTCTATTAAAGTGGGCTTATTCTTATTTTATCACCACTGAACAAAGTTACCAAACATCTAGAAGGGAATAAAGAAAAGAAATCTATGTTTCTGAATTATTTTGTAGTATTTTTTACATATAAGATATTCTAGAATTTTTAAATGTTACCTATGGTCAAGTCGACCAGAAGAAGCCAGGTGGAGTGATGGACGATGCTGGTGAGATGAAGGGAGGAGAAATAGAAATAAAATAAAATAAAAAATAAAAATAAAAAGAAAGGTACAAAATAGAGATCACAGAAAAACAGTATTTATTTGTGGCTTTCTTTGGAATAGTTGTTCCGTGCAAGGGGAAGAGGAGCAAGAAAGGTCAGCATATGTAACTCTGCGGAAATATGTTTAAAAAGAAGAAAATTTTGTGGGGTCACCATATGCATCTCCCTTGCTTTTAGTTCCATCTATCTTACAATCACACTCCCGCCTTCCGTATTTGAATCCATTTTAACCGACACAGTTTGAGGAAAGAGTTTAAAAGTGCTAACTTCCTCAAAAGCAATGATTAATGTTGGACTGCCTCATATATAAGTTTGTGTTCTTAGAAATGACACAAATTTATGTACTTCAATTATTATTATTATTTTTTAATTCGACACGCCCTAATAGACATCTAATGCTGACTCAGGTACAATTTTTCTAAATGGTGCGAGCGTGCGGCTGAACTTGAACCTGGAAACATTATTCCCATGTACCATGTTTATTCATTTAATCTAAAAACTTAAATTGTTAAAAAAAATGTATAATTAAGATTTTGTCTTCAACAATTATGAATCTCAAGTAGTATATTTTGGAAAGTTCATACTCATAGGGAAAAAAAAAAATTAGCATTATTTGTAAATGTCATGCATGCCAAAAGGAGAATGAGAGCATAATATGTAAAGGTGAACCTTGTAGTAAGCAGAAAAAAATAATAAATAATTGTTTCCAACAACGGCATTATAAAATTAAATCATCATTTCTCCGCACCTACGATTATGGTCACAAAGATTCTCCAAAAGATAAGATTAGAATGAAACTATCTCCCCATGTTGTCCCTGTGTGTTAATTTACTTGAATATATGCTCATCATCATTTAAAATAGCACACCGACTTGAAAGTTCATTTATCACAATAAAACGCACTATTACCTGGAATGGAAAACACCTTTACTGATTTTGAGAAGCTCGTATCAGTTAAGATCTGTAGTTTCTGCTCTATCTAGTTTGTTAGAACCTCAAGCACTACATTGATTTACGTTTGTCCTCACGTAAGAAAGACATGTACTTGCATAACGAAAACACAACTGAATTGAACAGCATGTCAAATGCTAATTGTAGCCATAAGATTGATAAGAAAGACTATAAGCCTTTATTAAATTGCAACATTAATAAGAAGTCAACACTTCCACTGAGATTTCAATGTGCTACATTTATTTCGAGGGCGTGCAAACCTTGGGCTTGACGGCCATAGCTATGGTTCAGAATTTTGTATACTGTCAGCTAACTTTGTTCTTCATAGACAGACACTCAAGCTCCATTAAGATTGCGTTACTTCTTCTTCCAATAATGATATGCATCATATTAACAGAGAGATAATTCAACTTTAGGAATTCACAGGCCACTTTTTATTTACTTTACAAATTTATAGTCTTGATCCAAGCCCAAACCATTTATTTTGGAAATATTAAATTATGAACTAATTAATTAGTCGAAAATAAAACAAACAATTTTAGTGTATTGTCATTAAATTGAATAGACTAGGCCAAAATATACAAACAGTGTACATCATCAATAACACCAACAGAAAATTTCTGTTAAAGTGGGCGTATTCATATTTTATCACCACTCAACAAGGTTACCAACACCTAGATGGGAATAAGGAAAAAAAATCTCTGTTTCTGAATTATTTTGTAGTACTTTTTTAGATATAAGATATTTTAGAATTTTTAAATGTTATCAGCGGTCAAGTCGTCCAGAAGAAGCCAGGTGGAGTCATCGACAATGCTGGTGAGAGGAGAAATTTGGAAAATCATAGGTAAGCAATAGAGATCACAGAAGAAGCTTTTATTTGGGGCTTTCTTCGAAATAGTTGCGTCGTGCAAAGGGAATGAGGAGAGAGAAAGATCAGCATATATAATTTGTGCGGATATATTTTAAGAAATAAGAAAATTTTGCCCTTGCTTCTAATTCCATCTTTCTTAGAATCACGCTCCCACCATCCATGTTTGAATCCATTTGAACCGACACGGAGTTTGAGCTAAGAGTTTAAGAGTGGCAACATCCTCAAAAGCAATGATTAACGTTGGACTACCTCATATATAAACTTAATTTCTTAAGAATTAACATGTATTTATCTACTTCAATTTTTTATTTCAACACGCCCCTAGTAGGCTTCAAATGCTGACTCATGCACAATTTTTATAAATAGTGGGAGTGTGCGGCCAAACTTGAACCTATAAAAAATAACTGTTCATGCACCATGTTTATTCATTTAATCTAAAAAAATAATTTTTTTGGAAATTTTTATAATTAATAATTTGTCTTTAATAGTTAAGAATCTCAAGTAATATTTTTGGAAAGTTCATAACTATTAGAAGAAAAAATGAGCATTACATACCAAAAGGAAAATGGGCATAATATGTAAACATGAACCATGTAATATGCAGAAAAAAAATATTATTTCCAACATTGGCATTGTAAAATTAACATATCATTTCTCCACACATACGAATATGGTCACAGATATTCTCCAATAGACAAGATAAGAAAGAACAAACTATCTCCCCATCTCCTCATGTTGTCCTTGTGTGTATTATTACTTGAATACATGCTCATCGTCATTTAAGATAGCGCACCGACTTGAAACTTCATGTATCAAAATAAAACACACAATTACCTGGAATGGAAAACGCCTTTACTAATCAAAATAAGCTCTTAGCAGTTAAGTTCTGCAGTATCTGCTCTGTCTAGTTTGTTTAGACTTCAAGCACTAATTTTGAGTCAGAGCCTTTTTCGAAGATATAATAAACTTATAGGAGCCATCGTGGTTACAGCTTAATCAGATCAATCATCAATTTATGCTTGTCGTCACGTAACAAAGACTTGTACATGCATAATTTTCGTTTTCTGTTTCCATGGTTTCCTTATTTGCGAATATTAAAGACTAAATGTCCTATGCAGATAGAAAAGTACTAACAAATCATAATAAACAAAAACAAACTCGAATGATATTATGAAAAACTGTCCAGTAAACTAAAATGAAAAGAAGAAAGCAATTCATTTTTTATGACTCACTTCAAATCCCACGTATGCTAATCATAAATAACTGAACAGCATGCCAAATGCTAATTGTAGCAATAAGCAATACAAGAGAAGAGTATAAGCCTTTATTAAATTGCAACATTAAGAAGTAACACTTCCATTGAAATTTTAATATGCAACATTTATTTCGAGTGTGTGCAAACTTTGGGCATGATGGCCGTAGCAATTGTTCATAATTTAGTGTACTGTCAGCAAACTTCGTTCTTCAAAGACCCTAATGCGCCATGAACGTTGCATTTCTTCTTACCATAATGATATGCATCATAGTAACAGAGTGATAATTCTGCTTTGGAAATTCACACCCACTTCTATTAAGTTTACAAATATATAGTCTTGATCCGAGCCCAAACCATTTATCTTGGAAAGATAAAATTATAACATAAATGTCGGAAATAAAACAAACAAATTCATAGTTGTTGGGAAATTAAGCATAACATAATCCCACGTATGCTAATCATAAATGCTAATTGTAGCAATAAGCAATATAAGAGAAGAGTATAAGCCTTTATTAAATTGCAACATTAAGAAGTAACACTTCCATTGAAATTTTAATATGCAACATTTATTTCGAGTGTGTGCAAACTTTGGGCATGATGGCCGTAGCAATTGTTCAGAATTTAGTGTACTGTCAGCAAACTTCGTTCTTCAAAGACCCTAATGCGCCATGAACGTTGCATTTCTTCTTACCATAATGATATTGTTATACAGAATAGCAACAGAAAATTACAGATCGAAGAGTTCGAATAATCTCATAAACCAACAAAATCTCCTAAAACGTTCAGCCACCAGAATAACCACTGCACAGCCAAGATATCACAGAATATAGGCTCAGAACATCAAACCGAAACCCACACAACACCGTAAGCC
>CAIGRQ010122082.1:0-14103 GCA_903798375.1 Fraxinus sp. D2006-0159 | reverse complement strand
AGCAAGACGAATAGTATTTAACTGATTGTTTGAACTTGTCGATTTTGTTACTATATAATATAAATCTTTTGTTCTTTACATTTGTTTGATGTACTGTTCAGTGTTAAATTAGCAATATGTTGCATTTACGTTGTTTTGGGGGGGCCCAACTTTGAGAGTTCGCCTCAGGCCCCGTTGATCACAGGACCGACCCTGGTTGTCACGACCATCACCACTTCATTTGTCCATTTCTAGCCTATCATCAGAGCTGAAACTAGATATATGCTCCATATCCGAATTTGAATATGAGGCCTACACCTTTCTAAGTGTCCAATCCACGCAAAGTCGAAACCAAATTTATTCACAAAATTAACATTTGAATTGAAGAGGCATACTGCCATATATTCTTCATATGTTTAATGGATGACATGTGTGAAAATGGCAAGCACGATAGGAGAAGAAGTAATGATTTTGAACTGTATTATTCATTCAATGAACATAATAATATATAGGCAGATTACAAGAAAGATTTAAATTTAAAATATACAGAAAAATAGGAAACTAATTAACAAACACAATGATCGGAAACTAAAAAATTGTTACAAAACTAAAAAGCCTAAAAATAGGAGTTGACTTGGTCTTGATTTTTGAGTGTGTCCAACACCCCCTCAAGTTGGAGTTGGGATTAAATGTCAAGAACACCCAACTTGCTAAGTAGTCGGCGGTAAGCATCACCTCCAAGTGGTTTGGTAAAAACGTCTACCAACTGGTTGTAATTAGAACGTAGGTAGGAAGGAGCAATGAGACCTCTTTGAATTTTTTCGCGAACAAAATGACAATCAATCTAAAAAATTATATTTGTAACCAAATAGGAGCTCTATCCCTAAAAAAACTACTAAAGAGTTGATTTTTAGCTAAACCAAATAGGAGATATGTCTCTAAAAAAACTATTGTAGACCTATAAGGCACGCTAGCACAGTGTCACTTAGAGTAGACAGATGCTTTCCGACCTTTTTGAGACCTATTCTTCATATGCTTACTCTTAAATAAATAGGATTAAACTTAAAATAAGCCCTTGTTCGAGACACATTTTAAGAGAAAAAAATGTCTTTTTGAATAGTGATATTTGGAGAATGTGTGGATAAAAATGAAGAATTCTTTTATTTACGTATAATATTTTTTTATTGGAAAATGTAGGGTTGAAAATGAATTTAAAAAAATGAATTTTTGATAAAATAAAACTCAAACAAGGGCAAAAGAATTGGTGGAAGGAATAGAAGTACAAGATACAATCTTTGGTGACATTACGTGAAATTTTTCAATATAAGAAATTATGAATAGGTGCATGGATTTCATGCAAAGAAAGAATTGATCTTTTAATCCTTTATTCCATCAATCATTCAATCAATCCAAGAAGGCTTTATTCCTTACTCTCCTTTAGAGTGATATATTAATCACAACTCACAAGTTGGCTTCACAATCATACAAACGGTTCCATTTCCTTCAAACAGATCCACTTTCTTTTCAGTTTGGTATTTCTCTTTTCTCTTCTTTTCCAACTCTCTCTCTCTCTCTCTCTCTCTCTCTCTCTCTCTCTCAAAGTATTATTTAAGCGTTTGTTTGACCCTATTTTTCGACATAATATATTTTGTAATAGTGATATTTTGAAGAATATGAGGTAAAAAGATAAGAAAAAAAAATTTGGGTTTACGTTTAAAATTATTTTATTGAAAAATGTATGAGTTGAAAATGAGTTTTAAAAAATATAAATTTTAAAAGAATGGGGATCAAATATGAGCTTAGTATTTTAAAATATATTATATTAAATAATATAATTGATAATTTTATAACTATTTTTTTCCTACTTAGAGTGTATTTGAGCCACATTATTTTGAAAAAAATGTATTTTGAAATAGTAGATTGATAAAAATGTGTGGTTGAAAAAGAAGGAAAAATTATTGATATGATGAAAAATATTATTTTATTGAAGAATGTGTGGTTGAAAATGAGTAATGATTGAAAATGAAAATTTTAATGTGATCCAAACAGAGGCCTAATCTTGGTAATATATTGAAATGCTTAAGTACAAATTTGATACATTGAATTGAATAGAACTACATTGAAATAAGAAGAAGAGGTGAAATGCAAAATTGATCATTTCTCATCTTGTACAATACTCCTGAACAAATATGACATCTGAACATTTTTGGTGGAGAAAGATTGATGAATGACAATAAAGAATATGAACAAAAAAATAAATTAATAATTTTTTATTATATTATCTAATCTAGTTGCATCGAGTGTATTACCATCACCCCAAGCACACTATAGATGTGTGAGCAAGACAAACTTGGCTGTCCATTCTTAGCTGCTATATAAATTGAATAATGCTGTTTGAACAGGCTCAGTAATAGGCCATTTTTTTGATAGATTGACTTGATATATTTTAATTGACAGTTTTTTCTTTAATTTTTTTTAACTGCAAATGAATATTGTGTGGCGCAAAGCCAGTCATTGAGTCTGCTTTTCTATGAGAATTCATGTAAAATTGTGTAAAGAAGGCAACAAGTTCAATTTTTTTTCTCCAGTTAGTGGCTTCATACATATTATCATGTTTATCAAATATATAATATTAATATTATTACTTTCCAGAAAAGAATAGCAGTCCAACTTCAAATTTATCAATCCACTTTTTATGAAAGAAAGCCAGAGAGGTTACAACAACAAAAAAAAGAAAAAAGAAAAAAGGAAAAAGCTAGAGAGACAGCTTGCCTTTGCTTCACATGCATACCGCTTTCTCATGCAAATTTTTGAAAACTTTCAGATACAAAACTAACACAACAAGAAAGGCACAAACTCACTTCACACTTCAAATAATTCTTCTTAGACCACTTCAAATCAAAGTTGCTTAACAGATTTCTTTCTCAGATGAAACCTAAAACTCATTTGTGTTTAGCTTTTTGTTCATAAAACTCTCAGACTCAAGAAAATTACATATATCTTTTGCAAAGACTGCAAACAATTGGAATCAAAGATGAGAACTGGAGGATACACTCTCCAGCAGTCTCTAACTGCTGATGCAGCAAGCATTGTGAAGCAGGCAGTTGGGCTTGCTAGAAGGCGAGGCCATGCGCAGGTTACTCCTCTTCATGTGGCGAGTGCCATGCTTGCTTCTTCTGCCGGTTTGTTCCGAAGGGCTTGCCTTCAATCACATTCTCATCCCCTTCAATGCAAAGCCCTTGAGCTTTGTTTCAACGTAGCGCTAAATCGCCTTCCCACGTCTATCTCTAGCCCTTTACTTGGTCCTCATTCTCACCTCCCTGCGCTCTCCAACGCACTGGTGGCCGCCTTCAAGCGTGCACAAGCCCACCAGCGCCGGGGTTCGGTAGATAACCAGCAGCAGCAGCCCATATTAGCCCTCAAAATAGAGGTAGAACAGCTTGTCATTTCCATTCTAGATGATCCAAGTGTTAGTAGAGTCATGAGGGAAGCTGGTTTTTCAAGTACCCAAGTTAAAGCCAATGTTGAACAAGCTGTTTCTTTGGAGACTTGTACTAATCAGTCCAAAGAAACCAATCTCAAACTCCTAGTTCTTGGAAATAATGAGCCCCAAATGACTAATATTCAAGTACAAAATGATGTCA
Organism: Fraxinus sp. D2006-0159; assembly: GCA_903798375.1. NCBI lineage: Eukaryota > Viridiplantae > Streptophyta > Magnoliopsida > Lamiales > Oleaceae > Fraxinus > Fraxinus sp. D2006-0159. The sequence continues at coordinate 10,480 of CAIGRQ010122082.1, read as the reverse complement.
TGAGTGTTGTGGAAGCAATGATGAACAAGAAAAGGAAAAACACTGTTATTGTAGGGGAGAGTTCGGCCACTGCTGAGACAGTAGTAAAAGCAGTAATCCATAAGTTTGACAAGAAAGAGGTACCTTTAGATATGAGGTTTGTACAATTCATAAGTGTTCCCCTTTTCACTCTGAAAAATGTCTCTCGACAAGAATATGAAGAGAAACTTGAAGAGCTTAGGTCATTTGTTCGAAGTTCTGTAAGTAGAGGAATTGTGTTGTATTTGGGTGATCTTAATTGGGTTTCTGAGTATTGGTCTAAATATGGAGAGCAACGGAAAATTGGCTACTACTGTCCTGTGGAGTACATGATTATGGAGATAAGTAGACTGGTATCTGGAGATGGAGAGAATAAAAAATTGTGGATAATGGGCACTGCAAGTTTCCAGACTTACAACAAATGCAAAATTGGCAGCCCTTCTTTAGAGACTCTTTGGAACCTTCATCCTCTAGCAATTCCTGATGGCAACTTGGCTCTTACTCTTAATCTTCAGAGGTAAATTTTATGATACTGCGTTGCTAAAGTTTCATAATTAATTTGTTAATTACTAATAATTTAGAGTAGACTAGGTGAAGCCTTTTTTTTCCCGCTTCCTTCGATTCATTGCTTCGGGTTTATTAATCTATGCCAATAACATATATATAATTTGTTTATGTTCTCTCAGTGATATGCAACTCAAAAGCAAGGCGCCGGAAGATGGTTCCAACTGGTTATTTCACATAGCTGGAGTCCAGAAGTACCTCACTTGCTGCTCAGATTGCATGGTTAACTTTAAAAGAGAAGCTAGAGGTCTAATGAACGACAACATGAAGTCCACTACCACTTCTTCTAGCTCAAGCTTGCCTTCATGGCTCCGACAGTACAAGAATGAAAACAAAAAGGAAACTGACACCGATCAGGTTAATTTTTAACTTTTGAAATGCCCTTTTTTGAAAATTTGATTGCTTATATTTACATTGTTTAAAAAGGCAATTGACATAGTTTCTTTAATTACGTGTGTTTATGGTACAGGAATTTGATAAAATTAAGGATCTTAGCAAGAAATGGAACTCAATCTGCAAGTCTGTCCACAGGCAACCCCATTTTCTTGAAAAAATGTTCAATTTGTCATCATTATCACCTTCTTCATCTGATTCAATATCTTCAAATAGTAAGCACAATTCTAAGCTGCATCCAAGCCTTCTAGAGTGGCAGCCGACAACTTTTGAAATAAACCAATCACCCGAAGAACACCAATTCTTTCTACATGCAAATGAGGGTGAAGTTTCTAAACCTGTTATAAAACCTGACCTTTTATTGAATCCCAATTCAAGTCCTAATTCCGCTTCCTCTAGTGAAGCAAGTGGAGATCACATGGACTTCTTGCATAGGTTCAAGGAGTTCAATTCAGAAATTATGAGCATTCTTTGCAATGCATTAGAAAAGAAAGTTCCATGGCAAAGAGAAATAATTCCTGATATCGCGAGTACAATTCTTAAATCTCGATCAGGATTGATGACGAAAAAAATCAAGAAAGAACATGAACATGGAGAGGGTCAAGAAGAAACCTGGCTGTTCTTTTTAGGCGGTGATTCTGATGGAAAAGAGAAAATGGCAAAAGAAATTGCAAAAATAATTTTTGGTTCTCAAGAAAACTACATTGAAATTACTCTAAGCAAATTCTCATCAGCAACAAGAGAAGATTCAACCGAAGAAGTAAGCAACAAGAGGGCAAGAGATGAACATGGTGAAAGTTATTTTGACAGATTTGCAGATGTTGTACGGGATAATCCTAGCCGTGTATTTTTCATGGAAGATGTTGTTCAATTTGATTATCATTCACGAAAAGGGATCAAAAGGGCAATTGAAAATGGAAGTATTACACTTTCAAATGGTGAGTTTGTTCCACTTAAGGATGCAATTATCATTTTGAGCTGTGAAAATTTCAGCTCAGAATCAAGAGCCTATTTTCCTCATACTGAACGAAAATGTGACAAAATAGAGAAAGATCAAGAAAATGGTGACGACTTGAAGCAGGAATGTGCCTTGTTGGATTTGAATATTGCAACAGACGACGAGGATTCAGTTTTTGTTAATGGGATTTTGGATTCGGTGGACAAACATGTTGTTTTCAAACAACAAGAACCGTAGAATGCAGATCTGTGGATTTGAACTTTTCTTAATTGTCTTGTAATTTGCATTTTCTACTTAATTTTTACTTCATTTTGCGTGTGGTTAAGTGCAGTTGTTAACTATAGAATGAAGGGATTTCTTGACAGTATAAGATTTGTAGAACTATAATTGATCAAAACTTAATCTTGTGACTTGTGTGCTAACATATAATATTTGTTTTGTTTCTTTTTGTTTTTCGTACTTTTGTATTTGTCGTGACAAAGATCCAGTTCTTCATTTTAGTTGCCATTTATTTATGGAAATTGTATGAGTGAGGAGACCGAAAATCTCACGTCTTTCCCACTTGTCCTAGTTCTTTATATTAATGAATGAAAAGTTCTTAATGTACATAATATATATACATAGGGGTGTCCATAACCCTCACATGGAGTGTATCCCACTTTTTTGCGGGTTCTGTCTCAGGTTATAGACACTCCATGTACATATATTATGTACCCAAGTATATTCCTGGATGAATGAGGAGATGGTAGTACAATTCATGATGTCAAAAACCTAAACAACACCAAGGTCAATAAAACGAAACCAACCTCCATTGTGACATCTCCAAATTAATCAGCCCAAAGTCGAACTACTCAGGAACAAAGGGATGCATTTGCCTACAACACTTTGATCCTTGAGTTAGGTAAAACTTTAATTAGGTCGAGAAATAAGATGTATAGAATTTTGTCTAAATAAAAATTTGAAAGCATTCATTGAACTTTGTATTGGTCTTTCATTTGAAGCATAATGAGTGCGACAAACATTAAGTGAGGATTCCACATATCTCTTTATGCACTTGTCATTATGGTGTTTTCTGCGCTCTCTTTATTAAGCTTATTGCACCAACGTTCCGTTTCTTGTACGGTAACTGTCAAAGGCTATAGTCTACCACAATCATTAATTGCACATTGTGCTCCAATTTTAGCACTTCTCAAAGGCTATTATCACGTCCCTCAATTATATACTTCATACAGAGGAAAATGAATAAATATTTAGAGAAGTGCACTTTGCTGACCATTTTATCTAAAGGTACGATTTGTTAACCATTGATAAGAGTTGAGCTGACAATGTTAAAAGAACCATTTGGTGAACTCAAGGTAGCATATTCAAGATCACATCGTCAAATCTCTTAGGCCATCGAATTATCCTAATCGGCATTGATTGACAAGTTCAAACATTTGTTAAATCTAATGTATTCTGAAATAGTAATTGATAGAGAAGGTATAGTTGAAAAAGAAAAAAAAAGTTATTGATGTAATGAAAAATATTATTTTATTGAAAAATGTGTGGTTGAAAATAAGTAGACGAATGAAAAACGAAAATTTTAATGAATACTAAACATGGACTATATATAAAAACCCTTTATGCGTAGTATAACATCATGTTTTGTACGAAACTCTTCCGAGTTCACAGAGTTGAGGATTAAATTAAAAGGTTTAAATCCAATTTCATTATCAAAATTCATATCTTTGCTATAAAACTTAACAGAAAAAGATCAGTACGTATAGAAATAAGAGCACGAATCTGATTAATCTTTAAACAATAAAGGTTAAAGAAGTTTTCACTTTAGAATAAATTAAAGAAGAACACTTTCCTAAAAATATTGATATATGGGAACCATAAGTCTAATTAATTAAACAATAATACGTTTCTTGAAGACCACAGCATTATGAGAACAATACTCTCTTGACAACGTATTCCAGGTCCAAACATATAAAGTTCACGTTTGGCAAAGCTTTAAATGTTTACTAATATGTAAATAATAATAATTTTTTTTTTAAAAACTGTTTGTCAAAATTGAACACAAGTCTCTTATTTTAAAAGAGACTATTATCTTAGCCCCTGTTTGGTACACATTAAAATTTTCATTCTCAATTTTGAACTTATTTTCAACAACACATTTTTCAATAAAGTAATATTTTTCATCACATCAATAACTTTTCCTTCTATTTCAACCACACATTCTCCATCAATCTACTATTTCAGAATACATTCTTCCAAAATAATGTGACTCAAGCACACCCTTATTGTCAAAAGAACTTCGTTACTTAAATACTTTCAACAACACATTTTTCAATAAAGTAATATTTTTCATCACATCAATAACTTTTCCTTCTATTTCAACCACACATTCTCCATCAATCTACTATTACAGAATACATTCTTCCAAGATAATGTGACTCAAGCACACCCTTATTGTCAAAAGAACTTCGTTACTTAAATACAGTATATCTGAACATGTTTAGAGACTAAAATTTTAAAAGTAGTCGTAACTTACTTTTAACTCAACTTTTCATCAAAATACGTTGGTAAAAATTCAAGTGTCGAAAAAGTCGAAGTTTATGGACTCAGATAACCAGATGCTCATCTAATTTGCTAATTTTTGGAACACATAATTCAAGACAGACTGATTTTCCAAGAAAGAGGCGACTAAACATTAAACCCATGACAGATTTGTTGCATCATCATGGAAGTGCCAAGTTAACTATCAGAGATAAAGTTTATAACTTCAGAATCTTCAAAGAAACATACAAATAATTAGGTTTACTTTAAAATGACAGTCTTTAAAAGTAGTTGGCAGAAAATCAGTCAAGTCTTTTCAGTTTCTTCTTGCCCTCTTAAATCCAAATCCTTTCTGGATAACGGATGCTGCTAGTGCTTGTCTCTGTCAAAAGTCAACATAGGCGACATGACTTTCAGCTTTGTTCCCATTATGAAATCAATGAACAAAGTCGCAGTATTCAAAAAAGTAGCACTACCACTAAGTGATAAATACTTATTCATATGTCGAGTAAGAAGAACTGAAAGTATTATAGGAGATATTTATTTTATTTCTGAATTAAGAAGTGAGCGAAAATTTTGTGTAAAAAGAAAGAAAAATAGGTGAGTTTTAGTCAAAAGTGGTATTTCCATCTCAAAGACTGATCACACATTCACACTTGCTTTTGGTTGCTTCATTGAGGAAGAAATACTTTAGCAAATATCATTTATTTCAATAAATGCCCTAAATTGAGAATTCATTTTCTCGATTGGTATACGAAAAATAACCCACAAATTAATTGCTCTAAAAGAAAATAAACTAGAAAATAATTCTGCAAAAATGTATGTAAAGTAGAGGTGGGCCTTTTTCTTTTTTTTTTTTTTTTTCATAAAAAAGAAAATGTGTTGGACCCCGTGGTCTACGATGTAGTGTTGGACCATTTTTTCCCTATAATTAAATAAAAAAAAAGTTCTACGTCATTTTACATCTCTATTTTAAGATTGTGTTTGGTGTGGATTAAAATCGGATATTTAATGGATTATGATATAAGTTTTTGAAATGTGTGGACTCATGCTAAATGTGAATAATATTGATTGTTTGACTTTGACTTAGATTAGAATCGAATTTTAATCCGACCCAAACAAGCCCTAAAAATATTTCATGTGTCTATTTAGGCACTAATTTCTAAATCGAGTTTTCCAACCTCTAAATGCCTTTCAAAAGAAAAGCATGATAATTTGAACATAATCTAGAAATCGTTAGTTGATTACTAGCTAGGGAAATATATAGCCTTATGGGAAAGAGAAGAAAAGAGAAAAAGCCAGAGGCTGCAAATGTAACTCTCTCTCTCTCTCTGGTTTAAATATTGCTCTCAAGTAACTATTTCTTTATGTACATATATATTATTTTGTTAAGGCAGTGCAACTTTTTCTCATTGCAGGGCAATTCCCACGCTAAACACACTCAAAAGAGAGAGGTGTGGTGTTTACAAAAGGTTAGAGGGTTGGAATGGAGACAAAGTTTCCACACATTGAACTTCTGCAGTGTTTCTTCTTTAATAAAAGAAAAAGGTAGAAATGGGTGTTTTAAAGGTGATCAACACTACATACACAGAGCTTTTTTTCTTTCTATTACAAGTAATTTTTGCATGAAAGTAAGGGAAGTCTTGGATCTCAAACTCATATAAATCAGCATTCAATTAGAATCTCTCTCTCCCATCTCTTTCAAGGATCAAAGCCTTGGATCCCTCAATCATCAGATTCGCATTATTGTGGATTTTTATACACACAGAGAAAGAGAAAGAGACGCAGAGAGAGAGAGAGAGAACGGATTGTGGGACTGATGAAAAGAATAATGCCCAAGATAGGGTGATGACTTGGTCAAAAAGAGAAAACATTAAAGTTAACGAGAATGTTTTTTTATTTTTTAATGAATTTCTGGATATGGTTATTATGCTGTTTTCAATGTTGGGATTGGGTTTTTGATACGTACTTCCTACCTTACTTAAGGGATGATTATATGGCCTCCTCTTATTGGATGGGTGTAGGAAGTAAGTGTAGCATGGTCCTTAAATTAGTTGTACAATCATTATGTACTTCGACACTGCATGCTGTGTAAAAACTATAACAATTGATTTCAACAAGTGTAATTTAAATCAATGACCAAATTAGCTTTCACATCATTAAATGTAAATCAAGATGTATATGTAACAAAGTAATTTGAATATATGCCATTTTCAATTTCCATGCAAATCCAATGTACTTGTCCATCCGTCCCACAAAAATAAACTTGTTCCTATTTTCACATAAAGTAAAGAAATATAATTTTTCTTAATTTTTTTTTTTTTTGCTGTAATCTACCCCTATATTAAATAATGATTTAAATAGAAGTAATTCATATTTATTGATGACAAGATATACTAAAACCTTGTTTGGGCTCCAATTTAATAAGATTTTGGAAAAAAATTATATTTTAGAATAATAATTTTTTGAGAATGTTTAGTTAAAAAAAAGTTTTGAATTTACTTTTAATATTATTTTATTGAAAAATGTGTATTGAAAAGAAGAAAGAGAAAAAAATTATTAAAATTAAAATGGAGCTTAAAAAGGAGCATATTAAAAAACTAAAAAAATCATCTATACTCTCAACAAGGAAAATGACCTATAATTTGGGACAAAAGAAAAAGAAAGTAAATCTATCTTTTATGGAGGGATGTAGTAAATTAATTGAAAATTAAATAGGGTAAAATTCTTCATGTGGGTTCTAACTTTTCATAAATGTGAATCATGCCTAGGGGTGTGCATGAGTTGGATTTGATCGATTTTTGTCTCAATCCAAACCAGACCCAATATGAACAGTTTGATCATAATTTAACCCAACCCAACCCAACCAAATATCGTTCGGGTTGGGTTGGGTTGGGTTGGGTTGGTTTGGTCAATTTGAGACAACTTATCAACAAAGATTAAAATAGATGGGCCGCGTAGAGCGAATTTATAATTGATTCATTACTTATATAATATTAGGCCTCTATAGTTTCAATGACCAAAAAATTTGAATTAATTTGACACCTCATGCCTGGAAATGTTACATGAAAATACTGATATTAAATTATATGATGCCAAAAAATATTTTTGGCAATTAAAATATTTTTGTGTTGGATGTTTATTCGTCCAAGCAACATTACAACACTTGTAAAGTTTATAAATATAGTCGGGTTGGGTTGAACGAATTTATTCGATTTTTATGAGTTAACCCATAACCCAACCCAACCCAACCCAACCCAACCGGCCTACACAACCATCTCACCCAACCTGTATAAAAACAACAAAAAAATCAACCCAAACCGATAGGGTTGATTCGATTTGGACGGTTTTAATGGGTTTGATCGGGTTTTGCCCACCCCTAATCATGTCCCCAATATTTTAACACTGTGCATGCTACTCTCTCCTGATGTAATAGTCTATTTAGATTTTAAATGACCATATAATACGCACGTGAAATAATAAAATTGTTCAAAAAAGGATAACATTGAATGTAATTGGTAAAAGTCGCCATTTAATTTTTGAAATAAAGGAATTATTTTAATAATTTTGCATTTTTAGCTAGACACATGTTCATATGTAGATGTTTTTAGTAAGGCGAAGGTTTTAAAATTTTGGAAATATGGGTTTTTTGAAATGAAAGATTGGCAACATAGTTGCCATACTTATGTAAGGTTTGAAATAGTTAATTTTAGAACCAGTAATTTGCATTTACTGCAAGAATATTAAGGCTTCCAAGCAGAATAGAGGAATTATTGTCCTGTTTAGCACTGCTAAAAGCCCTCTTTTTGGGTAGCACGCAGCAAATGCTTTCTGTCTATATAAGCACCTAAAAACATGCGTTAGCGAGTCGAAAGGTAAGACATTTGAACCTCATTATACTTTCTCCATCAAGAAAACAAGGAATCTATGAATAAGCTTCTCTACAACGCAGTATATTACAATGTGCATGCAGTCAAGCATTAAACCACCTTAACAGGCAAAGTAAGTAACATCATGTACAAGAAAGCGACAAAGGAAGTAACATCATGTACAAGAAAGCGACCCCATAGTCGTCTAATAAAAGACTAAAAGTCGAGGCCTGTAAACCCCATTACATAGATCAGCACTGGATAGGCTGTCTACCTCTTGGGCTCATTTAAGGTCTTACCCTCGAAAAATTCACCAAGCATATGTTCGAGATCCTCTGGATTGTATCTGATGTACTTCTGCGGGTTCTTACCATTCTCAACCAAAGGCCTGAAACATATGTAAAAAATCCAAATTCGTTTCACAAGAGTATACTCGTGTTACATGAGGTGAGGATCATGTTTATAAGAAACAGACTCTACAATTCATTTGCTGCAAACTAGAAATACTATGCTACAATGTAGAATAATTATCCCTAGCCTTTGATTTGATAAAAATTTAATACACAAGATAAGGGCTCCATAGTTTCATTTCAGATTCTTTTCAAGAGTAACTTGCACGAATATATAGTGGGGAAATTACAGAATTGGTTCCCAACCTATTGGCCTATTAGCTAGTTGGTCTCCTACCTTCCGTGATATTTGCAAGATTAAAAGTGCCCAAGGCTTCAAACTCAACCTAATAATCACTTCCAAAGAATGGAATGATTATAGGATCAAGAAGGTCATAAATCAGTTCCAATGAAGAAAACCATACAAATATTTTTTAACTTGTGTAGCCCTTACATGTCCAACTTTATAAAAAACTGTGTTTTGTTTCCTAACTTGAGCTAGTTCCTAGAAATTTAAAGTGGGGAATGATTCTATGAGGGATACACTGACATATTAACAAGAGTAGGATGGTATCTATGACTGGAGACTGATTGTACATATATAATGAAAAGGTTTTGAGTCCACCAACTTGCATCTGGGGCAATAGTATGAGGATCAACCATACAATTTTCCGATAAATATATATAGGAATTAGAAGGCTAACATCAGAATTCATGCGGAAATGTTATGAATTTTTTTGCCAATAATAAGAGAATGTACCCGAAGCGTTTAATGAAAGATCGGTAAGCTGGAAGCAAGACTTCAGCAACTGCAAGCCTCAGGGATTCTCTTAACTCAGTGTCAGGAACTGTCCATTGAGATTGTCTTTGATGGAGTTCCTCAAATTGCATATTAAATGTCTTCAATCTAGTAATGAAATACAAAAAATTCAGTCAAATCACATTCTAAGTCAGGTTATACAACTCCACGAACAAAGATTGTTCTCCAGGAAATTACAACTCCAACACACCTGTCTTTGATAATTGCTCTTGAAACTCCGCTACTATTTCCTCCATCCATGCTAGCAACACTGCCGCCTCCAGACGATGTCAAGCCTTGAACAGAGAGGCACTGCAGAATCTGCAGAAGGAAATGCAAAATAATTTTATGTACAATTTTATAAACAGGCAAAAGAGACTATACAACAGACGGTGTTCCATTCTTCACTATTTTCAAATAACGGGAGGAAAAAAACTTCCTGGTCTAGCAGAGAGCAAGAGATAGGGTAAAAACTCTATTTATAATTGATAGATTGCATGTGGCTTTTTAATACAGATTACTGCTCCAATTATGATATTTCAATGTTAGAACAAACTTAAATATCACATTCTCATTAACTATTTCCTTCTAAATGAATTTGTAAAACAGTCATACTAAAAAGTTCACCAGCACCCGCCATTAAAAATAAATAACACTCAGCACATTGCATAACTATTCAATTTTTACTTACAAGGAAACTAGTCCCAAGCACTACAATCACTAATTACATCGAGGTATAGAAGGAAGAATAAATGTCGAAGTGCATATCTGCATTAAGATGGGAAAAGCAGAGGAATGTTTCTATTCCATTCCAGGATGAAACTATTATATTGGACACACAAACTTGGGTAGCGATTCTAGAGTGCTTAATGTGTGCCTGGTGAATACAAGTCTACATGCTTACATACACCAAGAGTATACCGAGCTTGTCAAATATACTCAATAAAAG
>CAIGRQ010122066.1:949-25737 GCA_903798375.1 Fraxinus sp. D2006-0159 | reverse complement strand
TGGTTGAGTCCAGAGGGTTCAATTTTTATCACCAATCCTCCTCTGGACACGAGGGGTAAAAGACGTCATAGGCAAATATGTCATTTCAACAATATTACGTATTTTTTCAGAAAATAATTGCAAGTTAACCGCTCCTCGGGCCAAAGTCTCCAAGACGTTGAAAAGCTTTTACAGCATGTTTGGCAGCAATTAAAATTCAATTAAAATTGAAAATATGATCGTTATTGGTCCAACTCGTTTAATAAAAGTCAACAATAACGACTAATTTTTCAATTTTAATCCGATTTTAATATATACCAAACAGGTTCTTAATCACGTCCTGGAACGTTGTAAAGTTTCAAAGCAATCGTGATTAATCGTAGTATAAAAATGAAACGAAGAATGTCTATAACAGTAATGTTAAGTGGAGAATATGAGTTTGAATCTAAAAAAAAGATCGCGGTGTATGGACGATTATCATGTCTTACAGCATTAATTCTTAAAACAACATTGCTGCACGTACAAAAGGGGAAATACCAGAAAGACAACAGACAACTCACAAAGGTTGGGGCCCGCACATTTTTTTCATTTTTCAAATACACGATGAGACTCACATTTTGTCTCTTTTCTGATCAATTTCTGACCTTTTTTTCTGTACAAACCGTTTTTTCCTTCTTAAAATTATATTTTTATTAAAGAATAAACTTAAAATATCGTTGACCAAGTAAAAAAGGCCAACATGTTCGTGTTTTGACAAGAACGCCCTTGCCTTCTGCGGATTGTTCTGTCATTTCACTTTGCACCATCCTTTTTTTTTTGTCCTAACAAATCTTATATATTATGAAAATCAAGAAAACAAAAACCAAGTCGGTTTCTAGTAGATAGGTTTTGCATTTAAACGACACGTGTCCTTAAAAAGACACATTTTACGTCAAATTCAATGGTGAGTAATGTTATTATCTATATGGGTGGTGCTCATTTCTTCATGTACCAATTAAGCGATTGAATAATTTAGCCCATGATTGAGCCACATTCTTTCTTCTTCTTTTTTTCACTCATTTTTTTACAATACTCATTTTCAACCACATATTCTTTAAATAAAATAATATTACACACAAATCTAAAAATTTTCACCACACATTCTCCTATCAATCACTATTCAAAAACTAATTATTCCTAAAAAAAATTGGGGCCAAACACGTAACCTACGTTCTTACATTTAAGATGTTCAAATTAATATCACTTAATTGTAACTTAGATTATTAATTGTCAAAAATTTAAATACATAACTCATTTAAGTTAGTGGTATCTTCCTTTTAGAGGGAGCAGCTGGAGCTCAGCTTCTTTCTTGACTAGTTGACCCTAGAAGAAATGGCTTCGGACAAGAAAACCCTTTAAAAGCTTTCGGACAGAGGCGTAGAGGTGGTCGGTAGACAACGACTCATGTATAGGCTTGATAGAGGTGTCAAAATGAGTGGGTCGAATCGATCAGTTATGAAAAAGAATCAACTTGGTTCATTGGAATTACATAAATGACTCACACGATAAATGAAAGCTCGAATCAGATTGTGGCCTTCGTAGCACGTCTGTCCATTAAATTGAAAGAACTCATTTTAAAAAATTGTATACTAATTTTTTTCTTTTTTCTTTATAAATAAATGTAAAACATTGGGATTCAAATAATCTTTATGAGTCATGCTATGTGATGTACACATAGGGGTTGACATAATGTGAATGGGATGGGACTCATGTTACAATATCTTGGATCGCACCTCACTCAAATTATGTGAACATCTATGTTTACATATTCATCCAATCTTTATTATTATTAATATATAAAAATGTAGCCTTCAATGCGCGCAGATGCCTTTTCCAATAACAAGGCTGGCGCTTTAATATATGAAAATGTAGCCTTAAAATGCGCACATATGCCTTTTCCAATAACAAGGCTGGCGNAAATGCGCACATATGCCTTTTCCAATAACAAGGCTGGCGCTTCAATGCCTATGCCTTAATTAATTTTGAACTATGATGTTATTCATCTTTATTGGGTTAAGCGCCAATTTAGATGATAATTACATGACATTAAATAATAAATTCATTTAATAATCATGTTATTTAGCCTCACTGAAGTTATAACTAGGATTGGGTATTGGTTGGGACCGTTGGGTTGGATTGATTTTGAGTCCAACTCAACTCAACCCAACATGTTCGATTTGAGAACAATTCAAACTGAAACCAACTCATTTACAGTTAAAACTCAACTCAATTCAAACCGACCAAACTCGGGTTGGTTTGAGTTGGGTTGAGTTGATTGGTTTAGACTTGAGTTCAATTCAAGTTGAACCCGATTATTCTTTGAGGAAATTACAGTCTCACGGGTTTTTAAAATATCATTTTCATAAATCCAAAATCAACTTTAATAATACATAAATCAGGTTTTAATTAATAGTTTTTAAATTAATTTTTATTTAAATCAATCCTACACAATTTCAAACCCTAATTATTTCATTCTCCCTCCCTCCCTCTCTCTCTCTCTCTCTCTCTTGTGGACCCATTTTCTCTCCCCTCTCTCAATCCCCGTTGTCGCCGCCGCCGGCACCACCACGAAAATAACAGCCCCTAAATTTCTCTCCATTCTCTCTCTAGCACCTGTTGGATGCCACCGCAACAAATAAGTACCCAGCGTTAAGATCTCCACCAATCTACAGTGTTGCTGCCTTAAAGTACATTAAGATCTCCACCAATTTGCAGTGTTGTTGCTTCAAAGTGGCGATGAGCGCCAACGATGCAGAGGCTACGTGCGCTGGGTATGGTGGCACCACAACGGGTGTGGGCAAGGGGTATGGTGTCGCTACGCGATGCAGTTGGTGGATTAAGGCGATTGTGGGTATGATTTGAGTATGGTTAATAATGAATTTATAAGATTGCGGATTATAGTTACTATGGTGTCGGGGTTTATGTGTGGTGGTGTTTGTGGGTGCTGTGATGGTGAGTTTGCGATTACTGTGGCATGTGATGGTGTGGTGGTGATATTGGTGGTGGTCATGGTTGTCGTGTTTGTGGGTGGGGATGAGATATTAGGATGGGATGTAGATGTTTGTGATCAATTATTTAGTTGATTGTGATAATAAATTGGTTAATTTGTAACCAATAAATAATATGTGATTTAAAAATGTGATCAATAAAAGTAATTTGTGACCTATAATTTGATGTTTTGTGACCATAAAATAAGCTGTGACTTATAAATTTTGTGATTTATGACCAATGAACAAATTGTGACTAATGAATGAATTGTGACCTATAAAATTTTTGAATTGTGACTAAATTGCCCAGATATGTAACATTTATATATTTATTAATAAAATATATAATTAATCAATTACATCATAAATAAATTTTAATGAAAACTGATTTTTGAAATTTAAAACATATATCCTTTATTTTGAAATGGTGATACTTAAAAACATGGTTTATGTATTGTTCTCTTATTCTTTTGTTGGACAATTTTTTTATGGACCTAATGGTTAGAACTTTTTTCGTTGAATTTGAACAATTTTTGTAAAGTTTGATACAATTTCAATTTGGACCAATTTCAGTTACATTAAAAAGGGAGATTTGAAAGGCAGTAAGTCGATTGAAGTTGGATCAATGGTCCTTGGGGTAAAGTTCTATTATAATAAAACAATATAAATTAAAAGCATTGTAAAACCTGTTAAATAGATTATACCATGATCAAATTAAATACATAATAAATCAATATAAATATATGTTGAATGCCTGCATATTATACCTAGTGAATAAAATGAATTCAACATAAATACAACAAATGTAAATTTCATCATTCAATCCAAGTGTTTAGTCAAAAATCAAGTTAAAAATCGAGTCAAAAAGCCGAGACAAGAGGTAGAAGAGATGTGAGGCAGGGGGAGAATTTTGATCATTAGGTTTTAGATTTTTAGTTTTAAATACTAATTTTCTTTTTAATATTTTTTTAGTTTATTGGGTTGGATTGGATTGGATTGGATTGGATTGAGTTGTAATAGATAACTCGGAACCCAAATCAATCCAACCTAAAATTTGATTCTCTAACCCAAACCTAACACAATTGAACTAAAAAACCAACTCAAACGGTTTGGGTTGGGTTGAGTTGGGTTGATCGGTTTGATCGATTTGAATTGATTTTTGCCCAGCCCTAATTATAACACTAATCCAGATAGCGCTAACGTGGCATTAAATGATAAATACAATTTAATGAGTCATTTAATTCCACCTTTCATTTAATCATTAACCTAACACCACTTAAACATGTGTTATAATTCCAGTGGGACCAAATAACATCACTTTTCATTTAAATGCAAAGTCCCAAGACTCATGCAAATCTTTATATCATTTTTTCATGTTTTAGTAAATTCTCATTTTCTCTGTCAATTTTCTCTTGTTCTTATGCATTTGTGATATTTATTTCATATTGTGCCATATATTATAACAAATTGGTATCAGAGTTATCATCGATTTTCTAATAAAAAATAGTAAATTAATAAAAATAAAGATGTTTTAATCCTTACTCCGACTCGACTAGAATGCAAGGAGAAGGGAGGGCCGCGCATATTGCTATTTATTTTATTTTTATTTATGTTAAAGTTGAGAATAAAGTTACTTTTTGACAATTTGAACATGTTACTTTAAGCTTTTGGTTGAGCCACATTTTGAGAGAAAAAATCTCTCGGTATTTTTTAAATAGTGATTTTTGGAATCTATATGGTTAAAAATGAAGAAGTTTTTTTCGATTTATGTGTAATATTATTTTATTAGAGAATGTGTGGTTAAAAATGAGTTTTAAAAAAATAAATTTTTAAAATGGGCTCAAAACAAAAGCTAAATTGGTCAATTGGGAACTAATTAGTACTAGCATAAAAGGATAAGGATGTAAATAATCATTTTCAGAAAATTTAGACCTAAGCGCATCAGAAGTGAAATACTAGGACCTATTCTGCTATTACCGCTAATGGTTCCTATCCGTCACTCGGCTAGTCGGCTTGCAGTGCGAAACAAATTTTAGGGTTCTACTGCACAGGAAAACCCAATGAATTACCCCATGGATCCTCCAATTCAGAACAAGCGCAAACGCGACGATTCCTCCGACTTCCCACCGCCGGCCTCCGTCGCGAACGGTGGCGTCGACCTCTCCCTTCTCGAAGCCCTTGAGAAAGCTCAACACAACCCCGTCGAAACCCTCGATCTTAAAACCGTAAAAAAGCTAGCACTCTCCTTCGAGCGCCGCCTGAACGCCAACACCGCCGCCCGCCTCAAGTACCCTGACCAGCCCGACAAATTCGCCGACTCGGAGGTGGAGCTCCACGACGAGCTCGAAAAGCTCAAGATCCTTGCTGGCGCCCCCGATCTATATCCGGACCTTGTCAGCCTAGGCACTGTCAATTCAATCACCGGCCTACTCAACCACGACAATAGTGATATTGCTATTGACGCGGTCACTCTTTTACAGGACCTTACTGATGCTGACGTCATTGAGGACAACGATGAGCCCGCGCAGGTCCTTGTTGATGCGCTCGTTGAGAACAATGCGGTTGAATTGCTGGTTCAGAACCTTGCGCGGTTAAATGATTCCGACCCGGAAGAATCCGCTGCCATTTATAATACCTTGTCTACAATTGAGAACCTCATTGAGGTCAAGCCCTCGGTGTCCGAGCTTGTCTGCGAGAAGACAAAATTGTTGAAATGGCTCCAGGCTCGTATTAAAGTACGTGAATTTGATAGTAACAAACAGTACGCATCGGAGATTCTAGCTATTCTGTTACAGAACAGCACTGCGAATCAGAAGAGATTTGGACAGATGAATGGGGTGGACACGTTGTTGCAGGCTGTAGCAATGTACAAGTCCAGGGACCCCAAGACAGGTGACGAGGAGGAGATGGTTGAGAATTTTTTTGATTGTTTGTGTTGTTTGCTAATGCCCTTGGAGAATAAGGAGAGGTTTGTGAAGGCAGAAGGAGTGGAGTTGATGATCATTATTATGAATCAAAAGAAATCGTGCTACGGGTCGGCCATCAGGGCATTAGATTTTGCCATGACGAATTATCCACCTGCATGCGAGCGGTTTGTTGATGTCATGGGGTTGAAGACTGCATTTCCTGCTTTTATGGGTAAGGCAAGTTCAGTTTCCCTTTCGTGCTCGCTGCTTGCTTAAGTGGTTATTTATCAACATTTTGTTAATCAGTTTTAAGTCCAATTTATGGGTTAATTGGTCAAAAGAAAAAGTTTGTGACATAAAGCTGAATCATGTCTAAATGTTTAGTTAAAAAATTAGGATGAAAAGCAATTGAAAAATTTGGAATGGAAAATGTTTCTTCTTATTGATTTGCCAATACCACTTTTGCATTCGTATTGAATTTTATTGTTTATAGTGTCAATATGCTATCTTTGTTATTTTTTATGTGCTTGTATTCGTGTCTAAGTTTTCATTCTATTTCTTTTTAGATACCTTTGAACAAGAAAAACAAGAAGAAGCGCTACAAGGAAGAATTGGAAGAGCGCCTTATATCATTAATTGCATCGTTACTTGGTAAGAAGGGAAATCTCTTGCAGAACTACTGATGTAGTGGATAAATATACGCTGTCTTAACTGTAAAATGGTGTACCTACTTCCTTATGTAGCCTTTACATAATGAAATGTTGGATAGTTTTCTTGTTGAAGCATTGAAAATTATGCCATTTATCGTAGAATGGATACATTTGTGTTTCTTATTCATTTAAATCTTTCTAGCTTCTTGTATGTACCATTAATATCTTTATTTTGAGTTATCCCAAGCCTTGAGTTCAAATTGGTTTTTTCTTAAAAGTAATGCGCATAATTAACATAAGGAATTCAGATTCATTTGCTTATACACATTATGGTTGCAATAGCTCTGCCCAGTATAATGGAAATGAATTAATCACTCCGTGTCCAATATCAGGTGGAATTTTGAGGGGTTCTAGAAGGGAAAGACTGTTAAGTAAATTTGTGGAGAACGAGTGTGAAAAGATAGACAGACTTATGGAGCTCTACATGAGGTAGCGATTGCTTTTGCAACCCCTTTTTATTTCGAAAACTCGTGTTTCTACTGTGCATACAAATGGAAAAAAATTATTTTCTCTTCAGGCTGTTTTGGCTTCTTTTGACAGTTCTTCTGCCAATTATAGATATTCCAATAGAATTAAAGCGGAGACTGAACGGCTGAATGAGCTCGAGCTTGATGATTTAGAGGTAAATTAATTTCTGGACTCTTGTGTATAATCATTAATATGTCTGTAACAACTCAAATGAACTTATATTTATCTGTATTATTTTGCAGATGGATGAGGAGGAAAAATATAATCGTAAGCTAGACTCTGGACTCTATACTCTCCAGGTTCCCCCCTGACTCTTTTATTATTGGTAAGAGCTTCCATTCTAGTTTTTCTTTGTTATTGAAAGTCACTCTGTTTCTGCAGTTGATAGCTGTTATTCTGGGTCATCTTTGGACCTCCGAGTAAGTCTCGCCATCTTATATACAGCTTCAATTAATTGACTTCATTTTGGAGCCTGTCATTTACTGTTCTTCGATTATTAAATCTAAGATTGTTGTATTTACTTAGGCACACTCGAATGAGAGCAAGAATTGAACTGTTATTAAAGCAGCAAAAGTTAACCAAGAAGGATGTAAAGGATATACTTCAGGTATTGGCCTCTTAGCTTGTCCTCAAAATTTTCTTTCTTGACTTGTAGTTCATTACTTCATTCCTCAGACCTTCTTTTTCATGAATTCGGTTTCTAGTTGTATGGTTTTGTCAAAAGCGCCACTTAAAATTTTAATCTTGCTATTAGACTTGGATCGACTTTCAAATGTTATGGTAGCCGCTGTTGATAACTTCATTTGATGCCTTATAGGTATTTCCTTAGTTGACAATTGAACTTGTTATTTGAGGGGCGTGTTTGACTAAGAGTGCAGTCCCCCACCTCCTCCTCCACCTCCCAAAAACTATTTTTTGCTTTCTGCATGCGGATGCCAAAGTGATAAAAATTTTAATGTCTACTCATAACTTTAGAATCTAATGATACTGGTGATAAATCTTTAGATCACGCTACCATATTTTTCCAACGTAACAGATTCTGTCACTGTGTACGTGTAAATACTATTGCATGGATCCAAATTTATGAGACTGGTTTAGCAATTGTTATGCCATCCTTACTTGGAAAGGTAAGTGGCCGTTGATTACTTGTCGAGGTAGGGGCCCAGGGGCAGCTTTAGAGGCGGGAAAATTGCATCTATTTTGACTCCCTAAGTCTTGGTATCGGGTAATACGGAATAAAATTATAGAACTATCTGTTGCTTAACCACTGGTGACGTAGGATGCAATAGACAATTATAGGACAAGGGGAAAAGAGAGGGAAGAAGGAAAGGAGGGGAAAAAGAGAAGAGGGGGTGATAGAAAGGGCTGAATAATTAGACAAACCGATGAATAATTTAAGAGATGGAAAATATCTTTATTTCATTATCGAAGTTTTGTCTTATTACAAAGCATAAGCCCCTTAATACTGGGTTTCGAAGATTAGTTTTAGCCCCTCTTCCCCAATAGAGATCTGAAAATCTCTCTTTTTACACGTGCATTCAGTAGTAGATGCAGCGAATACTTACCCTAAATGAAGGTTAATCTTTTTTATTGTGTTAGAAGCTAGTTGAAAGCAATGAGAATAATACTTTGCTACCAAGTTGTCTTGCCACCTGAGATTTGGGGTTTCTTGAACTTGTACTTCTACCTGAAAAGGTTGCAACAGATCACAAAAGATGGTTTACTCATTACTGTAACTAGCTAGTCTGACTGCATTTTGCTTTAGTCAGGAATACCCCAGAGCAAGAGAGCCTAGAAAGCATGGAAAAACTTGGGACCATTTCTTAAAAGATAAAAGTGCAAGTAAATAGAATGAAAAGAAACAAGTTGCAAGTTTTTCTTCAATTCTTTTCTTCTTTCTCGTGGACTTCATTGGGTAGTGCATGTTGTGCTGCAACTGACGAGGATGTTTATTTATTAGTATTAGGTATGGAAGTATCTCCAGAACTTGCGGACACACAAATATCAGTCTTTGCACCAATGCCATAATTCTTCTATATAAACATTTAACTCTAATGTATAGGCGAAATTAAGAAATTGTAGAAACTTTCCTTGAGAGGATTGTGAATAGACCAAGACCAGAACTCTAATGGATTCTACAGTAGCTTGCAAACACAAATATCTAGCTTTGCATCAATACCAGATTTTTTCTAACTTTTCAACACTAATGGATGGGTGTAATTAAGAAATTGCAGAAACTTTCCTTGAGAGGATTATGAATGGACCAAGACCGTTCTCTCTAATGGATTCTACATTAGTAGAGTTGGTGCCTTTTACTCGCTTGATTTTGATATTACTAGTTCATTAATTATTTAGGTAAATTTAGTTCGTTTAAAAACAAAGCATATTCAGTTTTAATTTATGTTAAAGAGTGTTGAATAATGCCACAACTTTTTTGTTTCATGTGTAAAGAAATTGAATAGATATCAAATGAAAGACTGTTTAGAAGACTGTAAATCTCACCCGGTAAAGACTGGGGTCAAATTAACTAGAACATGATGTTTGTTAGTTTGTATGTGCTAGGTTATTTAATGAAGGTATAATTGTGAAATTATTGCCATGCCCTGCTCCAGTTATTCTCGATAGAAGATTGAAATACGCTATTTTTTACATTTTTTTTTGAGTGTCAGAGGGATCATTTTGAAGTTGTGAAGCTGAAATGCATTAATGCCCTTGTGTGATGGCCCAGAGAAAATGGAGTTTTGAATAGTGATTTTTTTTTGGAGAGTGGTTAAAAAGTTTTGGGTTACGCACAAAATATTTATTGTGTAAATCTATGGTTGAAAATGAATATGAGAATAAAAGAGTTGAAATAATGGTTGCAAACACGGGGTTATAAATGTATTAGAAATTTAGACATTTGATCCTTTGGCAAAGAAGAGTTGTTACTTTTTGTCTAGAAAAAAAAATTACACTCAACTTTACACAAGTCTGAATATAACTTGTTGAATTTGTGGGTGAATCACAGGAATATCAAGACAATATTGGTGATCTTGAGGGGCCAGACGAGAAGGAGAGGGCACAAGCAAAGATCCAAAAATTCATCTCAGCGTTTTGATTATTGATTGACTTGCAATCAAAGGATCTGAAAGACTAGTAATAGTGTGGGGACCAAAGTGGCACTCAGATTTGGTGATGAAATTTTGGTGCTGAAGTCTCTTTTCCTCTTGGCTCTTTTCTACATTGTTTTTGATCAAATACCTGACTGGATTGCAAATGTTGTAGCTTATCGAAAGAGATATTGACATTCATGTATGATTATTAAGAATATGCTAAAGGTGTTCCTCACCTTGATGCTCAAGTTGAATATGAACTGTGGACTAACAATCATAACTGAGGGGTTAAATGTAATATGTTGGTGGTGGAACGGGGTTAGGCATTTACGGTAGGATTTACTTTTTGAAAATATTTGGGACTCTGAATGTTATTATTTATTTATTTTCTTTCTTTTTAATTAAGAAAATGAGGGTAAATTCGTCAATTTACAATACTTTAACGGAGGAAATGGATAAAAAGGATGATTTGCACAATTTTTGATAAATTTGAGAGTTAAAATGTCAAAATTGAAACCATAAGATGATTTGTTACAATATAGACAAACAACAGAAACTATCTAGAAAAAGTAAATAAAAAAGAAGTCTAATGTAACCAAAATCTCCCCACAAGAGAGCCATTAAATGATAATTACTTTATTTCAAAAAAATAAATAGGAAAATCTTTTAATGTCCCTATCTTAATTAGAACAAAATCAAATTTTTTTTTTTTGAGTAAATTTTAATAAAAGTTAATAAAATATTAAAAAATTGTGAGTACCATAAAATGACAGTAAAAATGAATTATTATTTTTTAGTTGAACTAAACAGAGGCAATGTAAAAAAAGTAATATTATGTATAATCGTTGGTGTTACAATACCAGTTTAAATGATGTTAATTGATAGGACGAATGGAAGGTATAATAAAGCGATTTATTTAATTATACTTTTCATTTAATGTAGTACATTATTCATGCAAAAATGACATCTTTCTCCAAAAATTTTAGTATGCTGATTTTTAACCATCTACAAAAAAATTTAGGAACGTGTTCGGTCGTACTTAAAATTCAATTAAAATTAAAAATATCGTCGTTATTTTGTCTCACTCATCTAATAAAATTCAATAATAACGACTAATTTTTCAATTTTAATCTCTATCGAAGTGTTCCTAAATGGTGTCGACAATTTTTTGTAAATAAAAAAGCCGTTTACCTGGGGTAAAGTTAAAGTGGGATTTATGAATTTTTCCCTTTATTTAATTATACTATTCATTTAATGTAGTAGTACTAAATAACATTATTCATGCAAAAATGACATCTTTCTCCAAAAATTTTAGTATGCTGATTTTTAACCATCTACAAAAAAAATTAGGAACGTGTTCGGTCGTACTTAAAATTCAATTAAAATTAAAAATATCGTCGTTATTTTGTCTCACTCATCTAATAAAATTCAATAATAATAATTAATTTTTCAATTTTAATCTCTACCGAAGTGTTCCTAAATGGTGTTGACAATTTGTAAATAAAAAAGCCGTTTACCAACTGAAAATGTCTCGTGGTGTGTGTGGTTCCGTCATTAGTAAGCATGCCGGATAAGTTAAAATAATTGGGAGAAGGCAAGCCATGGATTAACAAGTCAAATCCTATTTGCTGCCTCGGGAAAAAAGCTACGCCACTAGAAAACACTCGCACCTGTCGGCTGGCTAATCCAAGAGAAGAAAAACAGCTAAGCCACTAGAAAACACTTTCACAGTTTCCATTATAAATATTTCTTTCCCTTCCCAAACTCAGTCAGATCAATTTAGCTTAGCAATATGGCCGGACTGGAATTACTGCCCAAAGAATACGGATATGTGGCTATTGTTTTGGTGCTTTACTGCTTTCTCAATTTCTGGATGGCTGCTCAAGTCGGCGCTGCCCGCAAAAAGTACATTACTTTTATTTTTCTGGAATTTTCTCTGTCAAATTTAGGGCTCTAATTTATGTAAATTCGTCGCAGGTACAAAGTGTTGTACCCGACAATGTACGCCACAGAAGCTGAGAACAAGGATGCCAATCTCTTTAACTGTGTTCAGGTACATTGATTTTTTGTTTTCTAAACCAGATGATTCTATTTGGGAATGTAATTGGTTTTATTGATTCTTATCTGGTGGGTGCAGAGAGGGCACCAGAATTCATTGGAAATGATGCCGATGTTCTTCATGTTGATGATCTTGGGGGGAATTAAGCATCCTCTGATTTGTGCATCACTTGGAGTTGTTTATAGTATTGCTCGCTTTTTCTATTTCAAAGGTTATTCCACTGGTGATCCCCAGAAGCGGTTTACCGTTGGGTGAGTACTCACTCAGTCCTCTATATTTATATTTACCCAAAATTCTCTTCTTTTTTTTTTCAATATGGAGTATTGACACACCACTAGGTGGTGGATCAAGATCGTTACAGCTTCCCCCCTTTTGGGATCGGCTACAATACCTAGACAAAGTTTAAACTGAATAACATCCCGTCATCAATATTAATAACTGTTGGGGTTGTTATGGCTTCCTTATACTCAGCAGAAAAATAAACCAGCAGAACAGATGCAATAAACAGTATAAAAGAGGCTCCTGCACAACTGATTTTGAGGTTGCTGAATTCGATTTCAAGAATCATGTTTTACAATAACTCTTCCGAGTAAAAATTTATATAATCAATGTTGTGTTCATTGTTATCGTACACGGAACCCCAAATCAAGAATGAAAAATGGAAAAACAATACAAAATGCTGCAATTAGACTAGTGTAGAGACCTTGTAGCATCTCCACATGATTGTATGTAAGTATGTTGTTTTCACTGCACTAAATAGAGATGCTCAAACGACAGCAATATATGTTTCACAAGGGTGTGTCCGATTTTCCTAGTCGTGCTCCGTGCCATAACTCTGAAAGCATCATCTGTCAATACCCGACTGCGATACTGAAGTTGTTTTGAATTTTGCTGTATACAGGAAGTACAGTTTCTTAGCAATGTTGGGGCTTATGATTTGCACTATCTCGTTTGGAGTCAATATGCTGATTTCATAAACCAGGTCTGAGCCGGTATGTGCACAGAAGGATTTGTACTGCTCATGTTTTCTTGAGATTTTGCTGTTTGTGGAACCTTATATTTAGACCTTTACCTCCCTCTCTGTGTTTGTTAAACTACTGGTTTTGTAATAATCTTATTATAATCCCAAGGAACCGTTCTATATTTGTCGTTCTCTTCCCATGTGAGTGATCTTGTACAAGCTCTTAACTATGCAAGTGAAAAAAGAATTTCACATAACAAGACAAATGAAGAGGCAATATACCAAACACGCGTGTAAGCAAGCTTAAAGTAAAGTAGAAAGTGGAAAGACTTGGGCGATTGTATAATATAGTAATATGAGCATTTCATTTCATGTGGTAAAAAATATCTATTGTTTTGGTTTGCTTCTATGCTACCGTGGTAGAAAGAGAGGCTAGGCGGTGACAATTGATAGATTGTCACTAAGCATTCCTAGTCAAGGTTTTAGTTAAGGATTTCCAGCAGGGTGTACGCATCCCAGTGAGCCAATAGACGAAAGTGGGAGTAGATTCGTGGCATAGCCCTTCTTCCTTAGCGTGTTATTGATGACTAGGGAAGTATGCTTTATGGCTTCCACTCAGTTGTTCTTAACAGCGATGGCCATTCATTTAAGTCTTTGAGTAGCACCTCTAGATCTTCAACAAGGTGGACATTTTCGTATCCAGTATGTGATGAGCATTCTTGTTTTGCACCATATATTTAAGCAGGGCTTGACATAGGTTTGGTCCAAGTATATTGAGAATCGGACCGAGAATTGTGAAAAGGAACCATTGGTTCTACTGTCAAAATAAGAATTTTCCCGTGGAACCATTGGTTTTGATCCAATTTTTTTTTATGCTTCAAAAATAAATTTTAAAGCATAAATAATTTCGTAAATATTCTTATTTCACTTTCCTGCCTTGTTTAAATAATACAACTCTCAATTATATTGTATGCATATGAATTTATATAAACCACGATTTTATTGAGAGAGAATAATAAAATAAAAAATTGGTACCGAATCAAAATTTGATTTTGCAGCTAGAATCGATAATTAAACTGGTTTTAACTGGAACAGGATCGAACTGTTTGGTTAGACCCCAGTTCTAATTTGAGTAGCCCCCACTCTAGATTCAAGAAATGGAAGCATGCAAAGGGAATCCTCCCAAAGTCAACTGTCTGATAATGTATTTTGAGGTAGTGATTTTTTTTTCTTTTTTAAAAATGTGGTTAAAAAATAAGAATTTTTTTTGGAATTTACGTGTAATATTATTTTATTGAAGAATATGTGGCTAAAATGAGGAGACAAAAAAATGTATTATATTATAATAGAGACGAAACAGAGCTTAATCTCAAATCATACACGTCGCGTGGAAACTTCGGATGCCACCCACTGATTTTGTCCATTAATTCCTATACATGTGTTTAGAATTTTTCGAATTTGATTATTACGATGTTTATGAGAAATCACTGCATCATGCACCTTTGACTTATGGTATATTTTAACATGGCGAGTAATTTTTGAGGAAAGTGTCAAACCCAAGATAGATCCCATTAGTTAAATTTTATTTGGCTTCAATAAACCTCTAATTTTTTTATTTTTATTATTATTTTTTTTGTTGATCCAAGTTGCAATATTAATTATTTGATCAGGGAAAATACTTTTAACATGATTCGGATGCATCGAATATCGTTGAAAACTTTATAAGAGCTACTAGTAATTTGTTACCAAATAACATAAAAGTATATATTGACGATGCACTTTATTCGAGGAAATCAAAAGGAAATTTGCTTATTTGAAAGATATTTTGTTCAATGAATACTACATTGAGAAGATGCAAGAACGCAGTATTCAATATCTCTACATAACTTCTTTTATATTTTAGTCAGAACCAGAAAAATGAAAAACTCATAGCACTTCCTACATTGATGA
Organism: Fraxinus sp. D2006-0159; assembly: GCA_903798375.1. Taxonomy (NCBI): domain Eukaryota; kingdom Viridiplantae; phylum Streptophyta; class Magnoliopsida; order Lamiales; family Oleaceae; genus Fraxinus; species Fraxinus sp. D2006-0159. Next base: position 10,586 of record CAIGRQ010122066.1, on the reverse strand, counting down.
AAATAGTTGAATCAAACATTGTCACGAACTCGAAATTTGTTGACCAAAAACATTTTACATTTTGACATGATAATCAATCCTTTGTATTATTTTAATTTTATGTAAAATTATGAAAATACATCGCAGATACAAAGTGTTTTTACCCACATTGTACGCCATAGAATCCGAGAACGAGGATGCCAAGCTCTTTAATCATAAATCGAATGATTTTATTCTGTGTGTGCAGAGGACACCAGAATTCATTGGAAATGCTGCCGATGTTCTTCATGTTGATGATATTGGGAGGAATTAAGCACACAGTGATTTGTGCATCACTTGTACGGTCATTGTATATAGCTAATTTACTTAGTCAAATAGGATCGATTCGTCACGAAAAAGTTTATCAATTAAAAGAGGGAAAATTCAACTAGATACTCGTGTTAATTATTGTCAATCACTTGATTGGAAAATTTGGATGAAACTATGGTAAAATCGAAAGTCCCAACCTTCTAAATCATCATTTTAATCTCGAGTTTAAAGTGTCCAACAATGTATAATTGTATTTGTAGAGTCGAAGCTAGATTAATTAGATATAGAATCACTCATCTAAAAATCAATCTTTCAAATAAGGATAGAATTATTAATTTCGTACTTAGTAGCACGGTATTTGAGTGACGATACTCATCATAATTACTTGTTATTATTTATACACTAGTGAAAACAACAGATTACCACCTTGTGTGGCTAAAATCTACTGTGTTCTTGAAGCAGTTGCTTATTGGAATTGCACCACTTTCCCTGATGACCACACAGATGAGCAATCTAAGAAAGAGTAATGATACAAGTAAACAACCGTACTATATATACATTGCAAGAAATGCATGTCCGCCCAGGCTTACGCCCTAGGTGGTAAACGTGGGTGTACATGTAGCATTTCACATTCATTGCATGCTCGTATTTTCCATCTGATGGACAGTAAAAATTCTATGAACACGAGTCGAAAGCGTAAAAATCAGCCACATTTACTGTCTTCTTTGATCCCCTTCACCTGTTCCTCAAACATCAAGTATACCTTCTTCCTATAAATTTCAAGTTGTAATAAACTATGTTATGATGGATAAAACCACCTAGACTTAAGACTGTATTTTTAATAACCTATGTCCCTTCTTTTCTCCATAGATTATTATATGCACACCACCCAAAGATTTACACCCTCAGAAAAAAGAAGTCAAACGGGGCTGCCAGGCTCAGGCCATCTTCCAGCTCTTCTATTTGCAACTTTGTGAGAACTAAGGATTAGAAGCTTCTCATTCTGCACCAGCTTTATAATTAACCATGTATATAGCCGCCACAGTTACAAATGCTCCGGCCAATTGCACAGGAGTGAAGGTCTCGTCGAGATAGAGGAATCTGTAGTTTGAAACAGGTTATACAATCAAACAAATGAGCATCAAACAGAGGCAGAAAAAATAAGGGGGGTTCAAGAAACTAACCATTAGTGATTGATCTCTTCTCTATTATTTTGAAGATCTAATTTTAATTTTATATTTCAAGACATTAATAGTTTTTTGCAAAAAACTTGGATCTGATTATACTCTCTTACCCAAAAAATGAAGCAAACATTGGAGTGAGAAAGGTCAGTGAGCTGAGCTGTGTCAAGCTACCTAAAAAGCATCAGTAGAAGCCTAATCAATTTCCACTGGTGAATCAATCATGTACACGGCATAGAGAGAATATTCAACATTTGTAAGCATATGAGTGAAGAGCCGAAGACAATACAAAATCTGAACCTGACCTCTTGTAGCATTATAGAAGAACACACCATAGCTGATAGCACTCCCGAAAATGGAGGTATAGAGGAGTGCCAAAATATCATTTGTGGTCAGTTCAGCAAATCTCCCACTGAAAGCAGGATCATGATTAAGAATAGAGATTGCCACGAGCGGGATACCCCCAATAACCATGTGCTGCAATGACATATATTACGTAGTAGTTATTGAGTATAATACAGGCTGTGGATAATGGAAAGTCTCTTACATGTAGGAATCAGATTATGCCAATCCAATAAGTTTCAAGGTCCGCAACAAGTAAACAAAAATAAATTCTAAATTATTGGAACACGTAATTTCAGACCCACTTCAGAGTTGCTCCGGATTACGACAGAGATCTCTATACGGCTATTATTTAGGCCAGCTTTTGATGGAACAGCCAACTTTGCAAATGAAATCTCCATATGATAAATTGGTGATTCTGAATCTCAACTACAAAACTGACATCTGATATAGCACAATACATTCTAAAGGCAAGAGAGTTTTTCATTCAACTAAGCCCATGTTTGTCTACCATTAAAGTAGGAAAATGAGTTTTGTAATACCGAGTTTTTGGAGAATATGTGGTTAAAAAGTAGGAAAAAGTTTTGATTTATCTGCAAAATATTTTATTGGGAGAATGTGTGGCTAAAATGAGTTTCGGCAAAAAAAAAAGGTCTGGAAATAATGACAAACAGGGGCTAAATCCTACACGAGACACAAAATATTGATACAATTAATTATCTTAGACTCCACTATAAGATGAATTTGGCTATCAAACACCACAAAAGTTGAAACTTGAAAAATTCAATGGAAAATAAGATGAATCAAACAGGCCCTAAATGTGATACTAACATGAGGATATTAAGTGTGTTGAAAAAAAAACACTGAGGATAACAAGGCAGATAGAGTAGGAACAACATATTGAGCACAGGAAATAGTGTTTGAACAAAGGACATGGACAAGGATAAATGATTGTGACATGGATAAGAAAACTAGAAAAAGTGAACCAAAAGGGTAAATGTCTTCGCTGGAGAGAATTGGATTTTGTAAGGGCAGAAGCCAGAGGTATAACACCAAGGTAATGGAAGGTTATGTAGAATACTGGTTTGTTATTTAAAAATGATATTATGTACCTACAATGCTTTCCTTTTTGGAAAGATTGTTAACTGTTAATCCTGAGAAGTTGCTCAATTGGTCAAGTCATGGGTTTTCTCTCCAATGCCCTCCAATGATCACCAGTTCAAGTCCCCTCAGGGTTACTGAGGTGAATACCTGACTGTAAACTTCAGGGCCTGTGAGATTAGTCGAGGTGCGAGCAAACTAGCCCGGACATCCACGGTTATTAAAAAAAAAAAGATTGTTAACTGTTAAGCTATCGTTGATATGTGAATGTACTGGTTATAATTTCCAGCTCTGCACAACTTGAATTGGTGGATCTTATGCATCTATTATTTAAAAAAAAAAAATGTATAAAGGTATTGAATTGTTGTGATTGACGTATGAATTAGCAGTAGCGTGTGTGTTGTGGAACATGGAAGCGGCATTCCTCCTAATTATATGATTGCACATGTTAAACAGAACCAAACATCACTAAAAATGTTTTGAGAGTTATGACTTCCTGCATACTTCATGTTCCCTGCATACATAATGTAAAGCCTAGTTGTTTAACATAACTGAACTTATTAGGACATTAGAACAGGGTAATCCGAATTTTCCGCCAAACTTTGGAAATAATGAGAAAGAAGGATAACTATGAAGAGAAATGAGGAGATATCAATAGTGCAACAATATTTGTAATTTAGGCACGCATACAGACAAATTATCACTGAAAGGAACACTTAATTGAGGGGGAAGTTTTCAGGCTTTACTAGGAGAGAGAATTCTCGCTAAAATTGAAAATCACACTTTTCAAGTGTAAAGGTATTACAGAAGAGAAGAAGATCAATCAATAATCCCTCACTGTTCAAATATACTGGGATAATAATGTGATGCGTACAATTCCAGAAAACATAGTGAAAATTCCAAGCAAAGTGTGGATAAGTTCTAAAAGACATTATCACCAAATCTATTCCAAGACCGCTCATTGACAATAAATTAAAGTTAATACTTGCAGTACATCTTACCCATCCAGTAGCCATAACAGGATCTGAGTATTTGGCGACCCAGCGGACCATAATTGTTCCGATTGCCATACTTTGGGCTGCAAGAAGCATCCACCATTCCCCACTTCCCCATAGTGAAAAGTTATTTTTGTCAAAAGCAAGAGCAGGCACCTGCAAGATTGAAACCCGTACGAGGTATACCAGATTACTTGCAATTGTAAACCATCAGAATTTTGGAAAGGTATCAAAGAACTTTGGTTCCTCGAGCCATAAAATTATGATTCAAGTGTTATCGTGGATCCGTAGGTTGACTTCTGCGTGTGTGTGTCTGTGCATGTCAAGTGCACAACAAACTGATTAAACGGAAAAAACTCGAACAGTTTCTTTGGCTACTTCATATCATCTAAGTATGCATCTGTTAGCGTGCACTCATGGTGATATAGATCCTAGGAGAACCAAACCTCAAAAGCTAGCCGTTGAAGTTAGAGAGCCCAATCTATATAAACTTCACACCCAAAGCACATACTTTCGATATGGGATTCAAGTCACATACCTTGTAAGAACCATGACACATGGCTAATATGTACTAGGCTACTAACCCATTGAAAATCTTTCCAAATATGCAAATTTAAGATGAGTAAGCCCTCAAGGCAATGCAAGTTTGTTTAACATTAAAAATTCAAGTTGCAAGCCATGATGTTGAAATCTCAATAATACAAAATAGTTCTTTGTTAGGGGCCATGTATTTATTGTAACTGATGCCCTTTCGGATCTCATGAGAATGCCAAAATGATCTTCAATTTAAATCCACACATTGTTGCAACAACTCTAGGCCAGTATAAGAATTATTTGCAGCAGAGCAGCTTATGAAGATTGTATTCCTAACAAAGAAATCAGAATCCTACAATAATTAATTACTTCAAGCATAAATTCATAAAGTGGAAACAATATTGTTTTCTTTTAATATTAATTTTTAGCTTAAAGTTACAAAACTATTCCATTTGTTACTTAAGCGAGTTTCCATTCACATATATAAATAGGATTACTACTATTGAAGAACCGAGACATTCATTTATGAGATTCATTAATATGGAAATTTTCCCTCAAATTGTGTTTTGTCTTTCTAAATTCTTCTCAGTTCTTCTGCTGCCTTCTCACTTAATCTCTCATTCTCCTTACTCTTCTACATCAATTGGTATCAAATCCTGTTCTTTCCTCTGGTCGAGTCCTTCTCAAAGAAATTCAAATTATTTTGTTTATTGATTCCATCCTTTCACTTCATGCATCATTGAAAGATTACATGGCATATCCAAAAAGGCACAGAAACATTCAATCTACACAACCCCACCATCCTTAAAACACCCCGCGTGACTTGACAGAAACGACCACTGATCCACAGTGCATCTTGGGTGGTATTGTTTGACTTGGAAGGTGCCAATCTAAAAAATCATGACAGTTGTCTCCCCAAGTCAGTGGGAGTACTCCAGATTCACCACCCCATTCCTCTAGCACGGTCGTGTCCAGTTTAGGTTTTTTAAGGCTTTGAATCCATACACCACCAATTCCACTTAACTCCTGTCTCCTTGTGACCTGCTTTATTGAATCAAATCTTAACTAATTGATAACACTTGCCAGAGACAGCATGCACCAGCAACCACAAGTCTGCAGTGCTCCGACTTTGAATCAGATTCAGTCTGTACAGCTTGGCTTCTACTATTTTGGTATCAGAAATTTGTTCCTGTTCCCTGTGCTTCTCTGGAGCCAACTGTTGTCATTGTGGACGTTTTAGGTGATCAATATATAGCTCACCTCCTATATGTTATCACAATTCCTAGTTTGATGGAAAGATGTCCTTTCACTAATACTATGTGGATAGTTACGGAGCTTGACCCTAATATTTAAGAAAAATATTTGCAGCATAGCTTGTTGGAGTCACGTTCTTTTCAGCAGGGATACATAATGGAAACTGCATATCAAATAATGAAGTTAAAATCCACAAATGCTTATTTATTACATGCGCAAGTTCGGAAAGCAGATATTATTTTATTTTGTTGTAATAATTATTGATTTCTCAGTCCCCAGAGTTTTCTATCTTGGTGTGTATCTGCAGTGTCCCGATAACTCAGTTAGGACTTAGGATATAGTTGAAGCTCTAAACGACAAGAAATCAATCCACCCTTATTGACAGATCCATAGATTCAGTAGGGCAAGTTTGCACCAACATAATTAACTCAAGTTAAAGCAAAATGGGGAAACTAGAATCCTAAAATTGCCATTATTTATACCTCGAGAAGGAAAAGGCCAATGATGCCAAGAACGAGTCCAGCAGCTCCAATCAATTCAATGGACTCGCCAAACAACAAGGAAGCCAAGACAGCCACAGTCAGAGGCTGTGAATCAATTATGACCTGCAACATTTTTCAAAATCTTATCAATATCCGGATTAAACATTTCGTGTAAATTTCATAGAATGGAAACAACAGAGCAACTCTTTAACAACCCCTTGTAGAATAGACAAACGACAAGGAAAAAATAAAAATGCTGTATATAACTTATCCTTTATCTCCACAAATACAAGGATAACATGTCGATTCACAACAAATTACAGATTTTTATTGCTGCTTATAATTCAATTATTACTCGCACCAGTGCAACAAAACATGAAATATCAATCTATTCAAATAACACTTTCTGTTGCCTAAGCATTTCTTAACATGCAAATCATTTTTTGGTAGTTCCCCAAATCTGGAACACCAAAAACAAGTGTTTTTTTTCCAGGATTGAACTGTCCTGATAACCATTTTTCACTTTTTTCAGAGAATCAGCACATTTATGACAACAAGATAAAGTTCACTTTTGTGGCAAGAAATGATACAACAAGACAAAAACAGCATCATAACAATTTCTAGTAAAAATAAAGCTTCTATCAAGAGTTTAAAGAGCATACACTACCAAGACCAGCCGTAGTCCTCTCCAATCCTTCAGCAAGAAAACCCTGTTCACCACCAACGAAATTACCACAAAACAAAAGCCAGATAAATTTTAAATACACCATGACTGAGTTACAAATTATCAGAGGACCTGAAAACAAGAAGCATCAATTAGAGCAAATGCTGAGATAGAGAGCCAAGCATTAAGCCCAGAAGGAAATTTCCGGCCTCGGGAAGCCGCGAAACCAACTAACAACAAACCGGCCGGGATTAACCGAAATGCAGACACGAAAAAAGGTCCCGTTTTGGGAATAACTTCCTTCATTGCCACCATGGAAGTGCCCCAAAAGAAGAAAGGCGATATCAAAAGTGCCCATTCCCATGCTGACCCCACAAATTCCAGCACATACGATGAAGTTAATACTGATTCCTCGTTTAAATTGATGGGATTCTTCGACAATTCTTCTTGAGAGTTAACCACGCATTCTACGTCGAGCCCAGTGCCTAAACATTCAACTTCAGAAGACGTCGACCGTGGTCTGCTTTCAACTTCAGATTCTGTGGCCTTGCACTTGGTTCTGAAACTTGACGAAGCAAGTTCAATTCCGATGGTTCTGGGTGATTGCGATGATGCATCCTGAGAAAAGAAACGATTTCGAGCTCGAAAATGGATGGAATTGACAGAGGGAATTGCTACAGCACAGGTGGTGGTAGAGAAAGAACTGGAGCAACAATTCCATGCCATTTTTTCCTTTAGTTTGTGCCTGGCTTGAATGAGGCTCAAAAGGATATTTATACGCCCTTTTGTGTTACAATTTTATGCGGTCTTCCAGTGTCCAAGATTTCTGCTTGAACCAGATGAAAATACTGTTACTCAACAAATAGGAAGATTTCACCTACAGCCATTGAACTTTCAGACATCTCAATTTTGGTCCCTAACCTTTAATATGAATCAATTAAGTTATTAAACTCCGATTTAGTTTTAATTGAGTACTTCTATGTTTCAATTTGATTTCAAATTCCATCAATCAGACACATGTTATGTTGTCTCCCAAATTAAGAAATATAATAATTGATCATTGCATGGCATTACAATTTACCACAACATCATGCCATAAAAGTGTAAAAAGAGTAGTTTTATTTAACTACAATCTACATGGTATAAAAACACCAATCAATTTATTTAGATATATTATATTCTCACAACGGGTGTTCTATTGGTACTGAATATTATTATTCGGTAAAATATATAATTAACTTTTTTATGTTGGAACATTATCATTATAATAATTTACATTTTACCATTTTTGTTTCTAGGGCAATGTAGTGATTATGTGAAAGATCAATTACGATATAATTGACAACTTTTTGTTATTTTCAGGGAAGATAGATGACAGCATGTAATAGAGTACAGAAATTTGAGTTACTCAAGATACATTAAAATTAGCGACCTAATTGAAATTTATTAGAAGTTTAGTGACTGATGAAAATTACTCCCGAATTCGTTGTTTCATTTTAGTAGGAAAATGTGCAAATGCAGTCTCATAAACTATTACTTAATGTAGTTTGGTCCTCATTAAATTTTCTTGATTTTTAAATCTCCATAATCCACTCTCTCTTAAAAGAGGGAGTTCGACGAATACTATTCATTTGGATTTTTCACTCTCAGTTTACTGTTCCATGTGATGACAAAAGGAAAAAAATTGTGCCACAAGCCGCAATTATTGACTACTGACTCTTTCACGCCGTTTTAAAGAGGGAGTTTGTTGACTAATTGGTTCAACGGTCAATTGCAGTTGATATTTTATAAATATCTTCTCCATGTATGTATTGGAGAAGCAAATCAATTCCTGATATATATTTTAATTCATTCTTCCTCTCAAATATTCTAACTTCTCACTCTTTGTCTCTCACTTGTTCTTAGTGGCGCATGGTGCCGTGAAGCAGCAAAACGATCTTCATCGAGTAAGGTTCATATTGTAATTGTAATGGCAATATCATTTCTCGTGTTTGATATTTGTCCTTTTTTTAGTTCGCACTATCTGAAATGGTTTGAAATGGTTTGGTATTATTAATAATAATTCAAGGTTTTCGATATGTATTTTTTATTTGTGATGTAGTGTTTCTGAGCAGAAGAAGGGCATGATGAATATGAAAAAGATGAGTTTATAGTGGATGATGCTGATGACGAAGAAGAAAAGGATGAAGAACATACAGCTGACAGTGGCAAGGAGAGAGAAGAATAAGAAAATGAAGAAAATGGTTTGCTGTGAAATAATTGAGACCACGAGGACACGGTCTCTGCGTTGCTGGAAGACCCATGACACAGGTCTCCACACAGCACGGAGACGTTCACTGTGCTGCACAGAGAGAAACGAAAACACAGACACCAGGTCCCTGGTGTCCGTACATCTCGATTTAATTGTTTATGGGCTCAAATCCAAAACTAGAGACAAGGTAATTCTTTTCTCAATTCTTAATATTTTTTCCCCAATAATTTATGTGGGATTCGTTCTGTTTGAATGCTTGTATTCATCATTAGGTTATCGTAATGAAAATTGTGAATTTGACTGTGAACAGTAACGAGTACATTTCACGACCATGGATAGTAGTATCAGAGAGGCAACATATTGTTTTTTAGCTTTAAGATTTTCAACATATCATTCTACAATTGGAATACAAGATAGAAGTAATTTTGTTGTAGATTATTGTTAGCACGTAAAAAAATTTTGAAGACTCCGCGCACTATGCGGAGTATTTGCTCCGCACATTGCAGAGTCTCCAGTTGTTGTTGTTTTTTTTTAAAAAAAAAAAA
>CAIGRQ010122046.1:0-11500 GCA_903798375.1 Fraxinus sp. D2006-0159 | reverse complement strand
TGTTAGTAGTATTTGATGCCCACCCACCCCACCCCACCCCACCCCACCCTACAAGTGAGTATTTATATATCCTTCAGACCAAACCTAAGCCAATAAACCTCTTTTTTCTTCTTCTTTTCTTGGTGCTGGAGTGCCCAACAAACAATGCCCTAACTCAATAATAGAAATCTAACAAGAAAAACATAGAAGTATAAAAAATTCTAGATTTTTTGTACCCTTTTTATCCGCCGTTCTTGATTCCTGATATCTGTCTTGTTATTTCTATAGGAGAAAAAAATGGTGGATTCCTCTTCTTTTATTCACTTTTATGCCTCTTTCACCCATCTTTTTATGTAGATCTTATTAACTTTCTTGCACCATGTTTGGGGATACTTTTTTTGCAGGAAGTGGAAAACCAGTTGAGCACATGGGATGGCTATGTAGATTGGAAGAACAAGCCTGCAGTAAGAGGCAAACATGGTGGCATGCTGGCTGCGTCCTTTGTTTTGGGTAAAAACTAAAAGAAGTTCAATGATCCCCCACCCCCACCCCCACCCCAGGTGATATATTTACATACACTGATATAATGTGAAAAAGGGCACCTTGAAGTGATGGAGGATTTTGCATGACCTCACTCAATAACCTAATTTATCATATTATTCACCAGTTAAAGCCGTGAAGTCATGAGTGTATTTGGACACAGTCACAAGAATCTTGTTTCTAAGTTTCAACCCTTTTGCACCGCTAAAAATGATACGGGAAATTAGATTTGATATTGCTTTATAACATTAACGAAGAAAAACGAAGTTAAGATCTTGTTCATAGTATTGTCTAATTCTATGTCCCAACTCTTGATTCTTATATGTGATTTTCTTGTGACTATTATTTCGTGCAGTGGTGGAGGTGTTGGAGAATTTAGCATATTTGGCTAATGCCAGCAACCTGGTGCTATACCTAACGGAGTTCATGCATTTCTCCCCCACAAATTCTGCAAATTCTGTCACAAATTTTATGGGCACAGCCTTTCTTCTTGCACTTCTTGGTGGCTTTTTGTCTGATGCTTTCTTCACTACTTATCAAATCTATCTGATCAGCGCAGTAATTGAATTCCTGGTAAAAATCTCAATACGCTTTTAAGTCTTATCTAATATTGTGTACCAAATGTGCGGACTTAACAATTTTTGAATAGATTTTTTTTTTTTAGTCAGCAGTAGCAATAGCTGGAAAGCGCCATTCAAAAGTTGGAAATGTGAATAATTTAGCAAGTAGTAATGCCTTTCACACTTTTAAGATGCATGCACCCTCTTTCTTGGAAGAAAGTGACCCGTGAACTACTTGCACCTATAGAACATTTGGTATTAATGACTTAGATATTTCAATGCATATAGACCTTGACTTAGTCTATAAGAAAAAGGTTAAACGAGAATGCTGCATCCAAAATACTTAGAAAGGGAAAAAACTAAGGGTTTTATGAGAACAAAATACTTGAAAAATACGGCAACGTTTAGGTGGTAAAGCAAGTAGATTACAATATTATATGCACAAGAATTGATTGATTTCTATCTTATATTTTATTTTAGTCCTTTGTCCTAATTTCATAAGTCAAACATATAGCTTAATGGGCAACATACTTCCCCCCTTTTAATGGCGAATAAGAAATTTGGGTGTGGAAAAGTCAAAACGAAATATATAATTAAAAAGTTGATAAATTGTGAGTCTAAAAAATATAAGGTTAGAATTAATTGTTGATTTTGACCTAAAATTTTAATCAACCACACCAAATAAGGACTTAATTTGTTCAATACCAAATAACAGTATATATACATTATTTTTAACATTAAGACCGACAATCACCATCAATAGAGATGACATATTTTTGTTTTTGTCTCGACTCTTGAATATTTTTATGGGCCCATATTTTTGTGTGCCATGTTTCATTTTCAATTTCCTTGCATTAATATTTTGTCTCTCATTCTAGGTTACTCGATAAGAACTAATTAGTTTCAACCAATAGGCTGCCACCGCTAGTTGCCACATTTTGCATTGCCTTCGTACCATGCAATATTAAAAACATCCATTAAATGCGATAAAATATAACATCTGAGTTTGTGGAATAGTAGAAAAATAAGTTAAAAACTTATTTATTATATTGTTTGTTACTGCGTACTAAATTTTCACCGAAAATTTTGATCATGAAACAGGGACTGGTTATACTCACAGTGCAAGCACACTCAGGTTCCTTAAAGCCACCGAAATGTAACCCAGCCACCCCCAGCATACCATGCCAGCAAGTTCATGGTGCAAAGGCTGCAATGCTGTTTTTAGGGCTCTATCTAGTGGCACTAGGTGTCGGAGGCATTAAGGGGTCGTTACCGGCCCATGGAGCTGAGCAGTTCGATGAGAACACCCCTCGGGGAAGAAAGCAAAGATCAACTTTCTTCAACTATTTCGTGTTCTGCCTCTCTTGTGGTGCTCTATTTGCTGTGACCCTGGTGGTGTGGATTGAAGACAACAAGGGATGGGAATGGGGGTTTGGAATTTCCACATTGACAATATTGTTGTCAGTTCCTATCTTTTTAGGAGGTTCGACATTTTACAGAAACAAAATACCTAATGGAAGCCCACTTACAACAATATTTAAGGTATGTCGTTATAAAAAAGAATGTGACATGTTTGTCTATTGTCATGTCCAGTCGAACATAATTTACTTCATTGAACAGGTTCTGGTTGCTGCAATGCTAAATAGTTTCACGGCAAGAAGTCCAAGCAATGCAATAGCAAGTATGGCCACAAGCCCTTCCCCAACTCCACCCTCCAAACAAGAAGGGACAATAGAAAATCATGATAAAATTGTAGAAACATTTGAATCTCCATCTCGAAGTCTCATGTTCCTCAACAGAGCAGTCATAAACAAGCCAACTTTCGATGCATTAAAATGCTCGGTGCAGCAAGTTGAAGAAGTCAAGATTGTAATCAAAATCCTACCCATCTTCATTTGCACCTTCATGCTCAATTGCTGTCTTGCTCAACTCTCCACGTTCTCCGTCCAACAAGCTGCTACCATGAATACGAAACTGGGCTCGTTAAAAGTCCCTCCAGCTTCACTCCCAGTTTTCCCTGTAATCTTCATCATGATCGTGGCACCAGTATATGATCATATAATAATTCCATTCGCACGAAGAGTAACAAAAAGTGAGACCGGCGTCACGCACTTGCAGCGCATTGGAGTAGGTCTGATTCTCTCCATACTAGCCATGGCAGTAGCAGCCCTAGTTGAAATCAAGCGCAAAAGAGTAGCTACTAACTCCGGTTTACTCGACTCCACCAAACCATTGCCCATTACGTTTTTCTGGATCGCACTTCAATACTTGTTTCTTGGATCAGCTGATCTATTCACCCTAGCCGGCTTACTGGAATTTTTCTTCACAGAGGCACCAGTTAGCATGAGATCTTTGGCCACCTCTCTCTCATGGGCTTCATTGGCCATGGGATATTACCTTAGCACAGTAATTGTGTCAATAGTTAACAGTGTAACAGGTGACTCGAAGCACAAGCCATGGCTTTCTGGTAGAAATTTAAATCACTATCACCTGGAGAGATTCTACTGGCTGATGTGTGCCCTAAGCACTTTAAATTTCTTGCACTATCTCTTCTGGGCTGTAAGATACAAGTATAGATCGAAAGGGTCTAACAAGTAATATTGGGCTGTGGAAATGACTATATGAAGCTGCAGAATTATGCTATTTCTGTCTCTTCACAGGGGATTCCTTGTGTGTTTGGGAAATCCTTTGACTGTAAATAGGTCCATCATTTGCTGTCCAGCAAAAGCGTACTAGATCAGACTAGCATAAAACAGGCCATCAGTTTTTAGTTAAGTTTTTGCTTTGTAATATCATTTGATCATTTTGTCATCTAATCAAGACAGATATCAAATGACCTTGTTGTTGTTCTAGTCAAAGCGGAACGCCACCATGTCCATGAATCTTGATTGTTCATAAATTGAGGACTTCATTTACAAAAGTTCCGCTGAATGTTTCAAAACATGATCCTATAAAACAGCTATAGCAGCATGCCTCATTCATATAACCAATATGAACTCTTAAAATATGGGTGTGACCCGAATTCTTTTTTGAAAATAATTGAGAGTTCTAATTATAGTGTGTATTAAGAATAATTCTATTTGAAATGCTATTGTGGAATCCTATTAAAGTTCACTTGGAGAATTCCAGTTGAAGTTCTACTTAGAAGCTGAATTGGAGGTTGGAATTTGTGTTAGACTCGAAAAAGACTTTGAAATAAAAACAAAAATAAAAAATAAAAAATAAAAAAATCAAGTTTTGAAATAAATAATCCAAGAGTTGGCGCCAGCAAGTTTTGGCCTAGCGCCGAGGCATCACTAACTATTTTCTCTTGCGCGATGTTTTCTCCTATTTAATTTTGGACTTTGTTTCTTGTATTTTACTTCAACAACAACCCTACTTTTAGGTTTTGGACATTCCTTATTTGTTCCTTATTAGAAATATTATAATTAAATCTTTGTATTTTCTCCACATTATAATAAAATCTACATTCTCTACAAATTATTTTGTTCTTGTGTTTCTGTTTTCAATTACCTCATATTGTGGCTATAATTTCTTATTTTCTCTAATAATCTGGTATTGAATTAATTCGGGATCATCTCCGTTTTTCACAACAAACTGGTATCGGAGCTTTTGGTGTTGAAATTCTTGCGAAGATCAAGGTTTTTGATCAAGTTAACACATCAACTTATCTTTTTGTGAAGGCAACAATGAAGTATAATATTTCGCTATTAGATCGTAGTACAATATTCTCTTTGTGACAGGTAAAGATGTGAACAGTACTCACTCAAAGGAATTTGAATGATGCGTTGGTGAAATTTGACAAGATGCCCACAAATGGACTCTGGAGAAACAATGGTGGGATCGAAAGGCCCTATCTCAAATTCATCTTCATCTTTCCAATAATATTCTTCAGGACGTTTTGAAAAGAAGTCCACCGTTGTATTATGGTTAAAATTTGAGCAATTATGCATGACGAAGAGTCTTACTAACAAATTGCATCTGAAGCAACGTCTATTCTCATTGTATGATAGAAGGTACATCTCTTGCGAATCACCTAGTTATTTTTAAGAAAATTATTGCTGATTTAGAGGCCTTCGAGGTCAAATATGATGAAAAAGAGTTGAAATTGATTTTGTTGTGTTCATTACCCCCTTCATACATGTCTTTTAGATACACAATTTATATAGTCATGATACTCTCACCATCAAAGAAGTATATGGTGCTCTATATTCAACGAAGTAGATGAAACATCCTGTAGTATCGGAGGATCATGAAAATGGCCTCATTATTGATGGTGGTAGTTTAAGAGGTAAGTCAGAATCCAACTTCAAATTTATAATTATTGCAAGAAAAATTAGCGCTTGATAGACGATTGTTATAAGTTGTAGAATAAATCAAAATTGACTACAAATCTACATTCAAAAACTTCAGGAGAAGCAAATATTACAAAAAATCCTAACAGTGATAAGACATTTTACTTATGCTTGACTACAACTCTAAACCTTACGAGATTTGGATTTTTTATACGGCTTGCACTTTTCATATGACTCCAATCAGGATTTGTTTTCAACATATGAAAAAATTACAAAAGGTGTTGTTATGACCAATAATAATATACCATACTGGATAGCTGTTATTGATCGAGTCAAAATAAAGATATTTGATGTGATGATTAGAACACTTGATGCAGTGAGACACGTTCCAGATCTAAAGAGAAATCTTATCTCTTTAATTACTCTTGATTTAAAAGGGTATAGGTATACTGTTGAATGTGGAGCCCTGGAAATTAGTAAAAGAGCTCGTATTTTGTTAAAGGGACAGAAATTTTTTTATTTATATATATTGTAGTATTATACATAATATTTGAGCAATCAACATATTTTAAGAACTCAAGTAGATTTAGAGTTGGATTCTGTACCGCTGAAATTTAATTTGGAATCTTCTTTGAAGAATACATATCAGTTAAATTCAGAAGTTATGGGTAAATTCGCCTTTCCACCATTATCGATGGTGTCATTGTATTCAGTTGCTAGCAAGAGAAACAGACCCATTTTGGTTATAAGGTTCCACATATGTATAATTCTGCTGATTTTGTTAATGGATTGAATTCGATTAAGAGTGTTGATTCTAGCCAAGATCCTTCTTTTGATGCATTCAGTTGTGATTCTATTACATGATTTATTTCATCCTTTTTTGGTGGTCATTAGATTATTTTTGCCACTAGATGGGATAGTAGATGTGGAAAATATTTTCAGTTGAAATTTTTAATGAGAAATTCATTTGTGTTTTTCATTGAAATGTTCAAATTTATTCCTTACAGTGAAATTTGTCTCCATATGGAGAATTTTTCCTTTGAAATTATGTTCATTGCATTGGAATTCATATCAAAGTGGAAATTGTTATAATCTGGGTGTGACCCAAACTTTTTGTTGAAGATAATTGACCGTTCTAATTAAAGTGCATATTAAGAAAAATCTTATTTGGAATGCTATTGTGGAATCTCATTCAAATCTACTTGGCGAATTCCAGTTGAAATTCTACTTGCAAGTCCAATTGAGAATTGGAAATTATTTTGGACTTAAAAGAAAATTTTAAAATGAAGAAAATAAAGTATCTGGGAGTGGGAGCCGCATCACCATTATCGCGGCACCAGAAAGTTTTGACCTAGCACTGCGGCGTCACCGATTGTTTTCTCATGCGCGATTTTTTCTTCTGTTTCGTTTTGAACTTCATTTCTTGCATTCCACTTACAACTCTATTATTTAATTGACCGTTCTAATTAAAGTGCACATTAAGAAAAATCTTATTTGGAATGCTATTGTGGAATCTCATTCAAATCTACTTGGCGAATTCCAGTTGAAATTCTACTTGCAAGTCCAATTGAGAATTGGAAATTATTTTGGACTTAAAACAAAATTTTAAAATGAAGAAAATAAAGTATCTGGGAGTGGGAGATGCATCACCATTATCGCGGCACCAGAAAGTTTTGACCTAGCACTGCGGCGTCACCGATTGTTTTCTCATGCGCGATTTTTTCTTCTGTTTCGTTTTGAACTTCATTTCTTGCATTCCACTTACAACTCTATTATTAAGGTTTGGGCATCTCCCATATATAATTGGCTGTGCATTATGATTTAGTAAAAAATTAAAAACATTGTAAACACAAATTTTTGTATTCTTTCTCCATATTAGAATAAAATCTCCATTGTTTGCAAATTATTTTGTTCTCGTGATCAATTACCACATATTGTGGTTATAATATTTTATTTTCTTAAACAATTTAATATTGGATTAATTTGGTGTATTCTTCGCTTTTTACAACACAAGCTAACAAAACATAGCAGCAAGAAGAGAATGTTCAAATAATGGCTAAGATTAAAATAGAATGCTGGAGCTATTGCAAGCATGAGCTAGTTAAACACGAATACAAGGAGAAGATGTGTGTAGAAGCTAATGGAAAATTATATAGCCATCTTAGAATCAAGAACTAGGAAAAGGCTATTTACAAGAAGTTCAATGTAGAATTTGATATGTGACAATTAATCCGCCAGTTTTACCTTTCAATCTTATTGGTAAATACACCTAAGATGTGCTGGCACCCATCAAGAAGCTCCTTACAGCAACTTTGACAGCATTCACAACACTAAGCTGGTTCAATTCAGGGTCGACCAGTGTTTCTCTTGTTTCTTTCAACTGTCTTCTATTTAAACAAGAACTATAAGTGTTATGCCCTAAGTCCAATCAAATTTGAACATAAACAATTTTAATATATATAATCGATGTATATTTATGGCAAGATATATTATTTAATTGAATTAATATATTCTAATAAATTAAATAATAGAATCCGTAGATTCAAATTTTGGTGATTTTGTTAATCGCAAGGAGTTGTGATTGTTATTATGGATAGACCATCATGTATGACATTTCTTACTTATGAGGTAAGTAACTGATCTCACAAGCTACAATGTGATGACACTTGAATGAACACGTTAATGTTTTGTTATAGAATAAAATATTGGAGACCCGTTGGGAGATTCCACATGGATTAATACTATTTGAGTGTCGTGGTTAATCTCTAACGTTCGGTAGTGGGTTTGGTCTTTTGACTTGATGTTATCATAGTGTCTTATATGAGGACATTCATACTTTGGTGGTGTTGGATGTTGCTCTGCCAATGATCGCTAATACGATATCTTTCGGATATGTTAAGATTCATATGAAAGTTGTGAATGATCAATGCAGGATCTGTCATTCTTAGATAGTAAGAGATTATGATTTACATTTCATTCATTTAAATTGATAATGAAATTCGTGGCCAATGTGTACTCATAAGTTAAAAATGAGTTTTCGACTTATATTGACTTAATAGTGAAATGAAATATATGATCGATAATTGAAACTGACGTATATCCATATCTCATAATTGATTGAATCATATTAATGAAGAGATTATAGTTTCACGCTAACGAACAAGTTTAATTTTGTCATACCACATAACATTTTTCGTCACATGTATTGTCCTAGCACATTGCTATGTGTCAATCTGGAACAAGGAATGTGAATTGATGAGAGTATTTTAATTTATCAGTTTTAATTAGATCAAAATAATAATTCACGTCGTTAAGGATTGTGATTGGAAACCTGATGGGTTAGAAGAATGAGATTCATCAATTAATTAATTAACAAGTTTTGGACAATTGATTAATGAGATTGTTTGTTGATATGCTCAAATTAATTAATTTGATTAATTAAATATTAGACCGAGTTAAGTTTAAAAGACATATTAAACACATTTACACTTATATTAATAAGTCATTGTAGTTTTAGAAAAAAACGAATAAAATATATATCATATTCTTGCTAGCACAAAAAAGAGAAACTCTAATTCTCTAATTCTTGTTTCCTGTGTGGATTTTCATTGGATGCTGGACAATTGGACAGCTGTGAATTGCAAATGGTGATTGTTCATGTTTCAAGAATCGATAGTCCTCAAACATCTTAAGTAGTTTACATAATATCTAAATACAATTTATATCTAAACACAAAGTAAATTTTTGGTGGAAATTAAAAAAATAATTTATTTTTCGTTGTGCATGTAACGTAAATTCCCAACATGAACTACCAACACATTTGTTCAGCACATGAAGAGACATGGAAATGATAATCATGACAAAAAGTTGTAATCGGTTTCACTTTGCCAAAGTCTAATGAACCAAGCAGATTCATCCATTTTCTCGATCCAAGACACAGGTACACATTTCGAGGATAGACTAGATTTCTTCTCAATTATGGCAATGCTGACAATAAGCTTTATGTGCATAAAACTACCTCCCTGGAGCATAGACTAGATTTCTTCTCAATTATGGCAATGCTGACAATAAGCTTTATGTGCATAAAACTACCTCCCTGGAGCATTTCTGACAGGTGAAATATGAAGGAAATTCCAAAATGAAGTTCCATCTTTTCTGAGGGGGAAAAAAAAAAAAAAAACAATCAGCGATAAAGATTCGAGGCCGAAGAAGAGACAAATTTCGATGTTCTCATGGCAACAACAGATGAATCATGAGTTACAACAAAGACAACATAATAAAGACTGCCCAATGTTTTAAGTCAAGGCGAAAACTGATATAATCAGAAGTTAAATTGCAAGAATTAGGTCACTTGAAAATTAAAAATTTGTATTTTAGAATTTGGTAGGTTCACCAAATTAGAAAATTTATATAGAACTAATACATAATTATATGAAAATAGTTTATTTCTTTTAATCCCTGTTTGACAATCATTATTTGAGTAAATGAAGTTTTGAATAGTGACTTTTGGAGGATATGTGATTAAAAAGTAGGGAGAAATTTTGAATTTACGTGTATAATATTTTATTATGTGAATGTGTGATTAAAAATAAATAGATAGAAAAAACTTTTAAATTAGGTTGTTAAAAGGGGCTAAATGTATCCCTACAATCTAGAAAATTAATTATTTTCTCTTAAATAAACCATGGCCAATGACATCGACGATTGAAATTTATGTAAATTATGGATATATATTGTAGTAATTAGAAGAAACATTGAAGGTATATCGTGACTTTTATCGTAGCGCGCATGACTCCTATCTTAAGAATTCACGTAAGATGTGACATACGGATATGACTTTGTCTATTGCTATTTCGTAGATTTGCGACAACTTCATATGATGATTATTCGTGCATATGCAAATGGTTGTTAAATGTGATTGTTGTGATTTTGATGGGATGTTTAATGTACAATTATAATTTGTATGAGTTGTATCCTTTTATATTGTAGAGTTGTGACCACAAATTTTGCGACCCTATGTAAATAGAAAGATAATGATTTTTTTTTTTTTAGTATAAGTCAAGTAAATGTTTCAATCTCCCTTTATATCGCAATAAGAACATATAATTTAAATTATCTTTATTTGGGAAAAATATCATAAATGCAAAAAAAATTATAAACAAAATTTTGAAATCTTGAAAAAATTAAATTCCCGAACATTTGATTTAAGAATTTTTCTTAGTGATCACTTAGTCCCTGTTTGTCTCTCTTTACAAAAAAAAAAAAAAAAGAAAAACTCTTTAATTTTAATACTCATTTTCAACAATATATTTACAAAATAAAATATTTTACACGTAAATCTAAAATTTTTTCTCCTTTTCAATCACATATATTTCAAAAAATCATTATTTTAAATATCACCTTTTTTTTTTTTCCAATAATGACCAAACACGGGGCTTAATTTGTCAAAAAGTAAAAGTTAAATATTCGTTTGATTTTTATCTTTATTTATTTGTTTGAGCCATCTGAAAAATGCATTAGAATGGGGGAGTGGCAAAAGGTGAGACATATTCATCACCCCATTGGCACCAACGTCTCTTGCATTGCAGTGATTTCTACTCAACTTCTTCATCAACAAAATTTGAAGGTAGATTCGGGTTTTATTATTGTAAAAACTGGCTTTATACGTTGAAATCTCGCTCGATCTGATTGTTTCTTGATGGTAATCTTCATCTAGCAACAATGTTTTTTTTTTTTTTTCCGACAACATTCCTCTTGAATTTTGATGCGGTTGTATATGGTTTTCTCGTTGCCTTAAAAACTGGCCGCCCCTCATGTGTAATAGGTGAAATACCCAGGCCCCAGGCCCAGGTGGCTCCGCCCCTGTATTACTAATTTTGGTGGAAAATGATGATATCTTGATTTTGAATCTGAAAGCAATCTTTTTTGTTCTATAGAGAATTTAGGTGCGAAAATGAATTTTCTGATGCTGCGTTCCAATAATCAAACTGGTTCTCAAGAGCAGCAGCAGCCTGTTCAAGATTCTCATGTAGAACAAATGTTGAAACGCACGAATACTCTGGGGGTCCTTATTGCAGAAGATCCATTTCCGGACAGTAGTACTTCTGAAACTCGCGATTCAGAGAG
>CAIGRQ010122038.1:0-14728 GCA_903798375.1 Fraxinus sp. D2006-0159 | reverse complement strand
GACCATTGAGGGTCAGGAATTGAAAAAACTTATAAATTTATAATGCTATGTTTAATTCTTCACACGCACACACATCATTTTTGCATTAGAAAAGTAGAAATTAATTTTGGTAATGTAACCTTGAAGCTATATATCCATTTAATACAATGATTTCAATTATGAGACAAGTTATCTAATAAAAACCTTTTGCATGTTTGTATGTTTGTTAAGTTAGGTTATGATCTTGTTTGAGAACAAACAAATGTTTAAGTTTTGGGGTGTTTGATAAGTGTATTTTATACAATTATTCAGATTCTAAAATATTGACATCTCGTAATTCTTCTAATGGAACTATAGCCTAATTTATTATATAATGTGTTATTAGGTGAAATTCAATGAATGGAAGTGAAATTGAAAGAAAGAAGTGAAAAATGGCAAGATTCAAAATTTGGGGGCTAAAGTGAAAATATCCAAAAGTTGTGTCGAAGCTCACGATGAAGATTTGAGAATGCTAGGGGTCAAATGGATACAAATAAAGGTCAAAATGAGTGAAAATATGGCCAAAATATTTTCATAAATCAATTTTCAACCGCACAAGGATGTCTATATTTTTAGTTGGAGATTGAGACCCATTTTTGGCCTAGTAAACGTTTGAATTGAAAAAGAGTTATTTCTAACAAAGTTGTAGCCCTTTGAGTTATCTTTCTAATCATTTTGAATCACCTTAATTGGATATCAGAAAAAAAAGGTTAAGACAAAAATACTGAAATAGACGTAGAGTGGAACAACAACTCAAAGCTCAAGCTCTACAAACACAACACCCAAGCGCTACATTATACACAAGAGCAAAATTATTTCAGCAAGGTTGCACCACCCAGGCCCTGCCTGGACAAGAATCGTGGCGTCTAAGCGCGGCGCTGCACAAGTAGGTTTTTTTTATTGGGCCGCGAGAAGTCCAGAAAAAGCTCCAATTTGGTCAAGGACGTGTATGGAACTATAAATAAGCTAAAGAATGCATGAATTAGGGGTTCCATACATTGAAAACGAGAGATACAACAAGAAATCGAAGAGTCAAATCAAAAGAAGAAATTCATCATGGGATTCAAGTTTAAAGTAAAGATTGGAAGTGGAAGAAGACCTTTGTGCAAGAGTTGATTCTTTTCTATATCTCTATTCAACTAATCCGGTGATGTACTCAAAGATATTTATTTGTTTTTTCTTTTTACATTATGCATAACTAAATTTTAAATTAGGGCAAACAATGTAGTCTTTTGTGATCCTTGATTATCTTATTCAAAGATTTATGTAGTTTATTCTTTTATGTGTTGATTTTGTTATGAGTTCAATGTTTTGATTTATCTGGCCCATAATTTGATGATTACTTGAGTTTCTTACAAATCGATAGGTGAGTTTAAGGTTTAAATCGTATAATAAAATTCGATAAAGTAGTATAACGTGTAGAGATACATATACTAATTATTGCGGTCGTAATAGGAATTCTTAGAACTATATTTCATTTATCTAAGGGTAATTCGCATAGAGATATGTAATTGAATTAATTAAATAGACTCAATGAGAAATCNGGCTAGAATCTAGAATTATGAATTTGAGGTGATCATTAGATGAACTTGTTTTGCCCTAATATTCATTACGTATTCGAATCTTTTATAAATCAGTGTTTGCAGTCTTCTTATACTTTCCATTAGTATAGCATATTTAGTTCACAAGTAAAAAAAATATTCACAACTATTACCATTCTTTATTTGTCTTTTATCAAATATGAGTTAGAAAAAGTAAATAAGTCTAAAGTATAGTTCTTGTGGGAACGATATCCAGACTCAAAAGTCCACTATATTACTTGTTACGATATTATACACTTGTAATATGAAAAACGCAACAGGATGCCGAAGCAAATAATATCCTAATTGATATTATTTTAGCTAGCAGTATATATGTATCAAAATAATCAATTCCTTCATTTTGTTGATAATCTTTAGCAACTAATCTAGATTTAAAGGTATTCAGAGTGCCATCTACATTGTAAAACACCCATTTACAACTAATACGTTTAGAATCGAGTGATAAATCGACAAGTTCTTGTGCATTGTTTGATATAATTAAATCAATTTCGTCTTTTATGGCATCTTTTCAAAAGATACTATCAAAAGAAGTCATAATTTCTTTGTAACCCTTAGGATTAGTCTCCACTTGTAGAACAAAAAGTATTGTTCTAATATCATTCTTCTCATGTTCCTCTATCAAGTAAAATGAAATGAGTAGATAATCTATCCCACCTAGTTCTAAGGTCTATTTTTTCGAATTTTTTTTGCTTCTTCAAGATTCACTCGGTTAATCAACATCTTTAGGAGATGTTTCCTCGTGTGCTCCCCCCGAGTTAGTAATCTCTTATTGAGTTTCCCTTAAATCATTATTCGAAGTAATAAATTCTCAAATAACTCAACATTATTGGATTCAATCATCACACTAGTTTCTAAATTTAACAATCTATAGGATTTGTTATTACTAGCATATTGAACAAAGGCACATTTGATGCCTCTTGGACCCAATTTGATTCTTTTAGGGTCCATTTTTCTACAATAAGCAATACATCTTCACACTTTGAAATATCCAACATTTGATTTTCTTCCTTTCCATAATTCATGAGAGAAACCTTTTTTAATTTTGAAAGAATTATATTTAAGATTCTACAAGCACTCAACAAAACTTTACCCCACAAGTTAAATGACAACTTAGCATATGTAAGCATAGCATTTATCATTTCAACTAATATCCTATTTTTCTTTCAACCAAACCATTTTGTTCAGTCCTTGGTCCAGAATATTAATGTATTATTTCTTGTTGTTCACAAAATGAATTAAAACCAGTTAAGAAGTATTCACCACCTCTATCACTTCTTAGCTTTTTTATTTTCTTATTTAAGTGATCTTTAACTTTATTTTTTATGTTCTAAATATATTAAATACTTCGTGTTTATGTTTCATCACATAAACATAAGTATATCTTGATTGATCATCTATAAAGGTAATAAAGTACATATTTCCACCCTTAGTCAACATGCCATTCAATTTATATACATCTGAATCAACAATTTCTAAAATTTGTGAAGTCCTATTCACACTAAGATAAGGTGTATTTATCATTTTAGATTCTACACAAGTCTACATTTATGTGCATCATTATATTGTAAGAAATCTTATTACATTTAGCATTCTTTTCATAGTACTAGTATCTTCATGACCTAATCTAGCATGTCATACAGTAAAAGAGCCAATCAAGTAAGCAAAATCAACTTTATATTTATCAATATTGTCAATGGTCTATAATTAGACAATTCATTCAAAAAATAACATTTTTCAACAAATTTTCCATTTCGGGATAGTATAGTTTTTTGGGCTCATTTAAACACTCGATTTTTTCAAAAGATCTCTACTCATTAAGTTTCTATTCGTATCAGGAACATAGATACATTTGTTAAAGTAATTGCTTTTCTGGAAGAAAGACAATATCAACATTTCCTTTCCCAACCACTTTAGAGCGGCCTTTATTACCCATTTATATTTCTTGTCCACCATCCTACCCATGATAAGTCTTGAAGAGTGAATTATCATATGATACATGAATTGTTGCACATGTAGCATACCACCAACAATGAACCTTTTCTTTGATAGCATTGATTTGTTTACAATAGCCACAATATTATCTTCATCAATGGAGTTTATTTTGTCCTCATTCTTGTTTTGTTCCGAAAACCATTAGGATAATGTCTGAGTTTTCCAAACACAAAACAATCTCCCTTGGGCTTATTCTTGGACTTTCCGTGGTCCTTGTTAGCAGATTTCCTTTTATTTGTTTTGTTAGATAGTTCGGTCTTTTCTACAACATTGACTTTTGAAGTGATTTCATAAAAGTTTTCACTCTTATCCCTTAGCCTCAAATATTCCTCAATCCGAAAATGTTTCTAAATTTGTTCCAAAGAAAAATACTAAGAACTATGGATAATCTTCTTCCAATATTCTTTTCTAGCCTTCGGGAGTTTTGCAATATTTGCTCCCACTTGAAAAGATTCCTGAAGTTAATTTTGTCCGCCTTCAATTTGTTGACAAGTACTTACAATTAATACACTTGGGGAAGTAGGGAAATATTATCAAGAAATCTAAAATCAGAATATTTTAACTTCTTTGTACTTTCCTCTCTGATTTTATATTTATTCTTCAATACAACCTAAATCTCTCTTGCGGATATAGTGTTAGTCATATACCCTATCCGAAAGCACATTGAGAATGTAACCCCACAAGTTAATTTATCCTCTTGACATTTTTGTATTTTGGCCCGTACTGCATCCGAGTCTCCATCTATTGGTCTGAAAGTGGTGCCAAGTTTGGATCAAGAATATAGAATATCTTCAATGCCATTAGTAAGAACTTCAATTTTTCTTTCCATCGGGTGAAGTTTATTACATCAAATCGGTCCAACCTCATAAAGACTTGAACATGAGTTTGATAATAGCCATGATGGTCTCATTCTCCGTAAAATATCGATTGAGATTGTTGGATAATATGAGAAATATGAGAAGGGGCGAACACATATAACTGTAAAAATAATATGCTTAAACACTTGGTCGTTGTCCTCAAATGATATTAGCCCCTTCGATGATTTTTTAGTGCTTAAAGGGATACACCTATAAATGTTTTGTAGGATTGACAAGAGTTTAAGAAGAAAATAATTAAGTACTTCTGATTTCTTCCAAGAACTCGATGAACACGATAAATGTTTGAATATGTATGAGAATTTGGAATAATGGTACTCAAATGTGACTTTTTGTTGTTGATTTCATACTTAAATAATTAAAAACTATTACATATTTATAGTTTTCCATTCATAATCCACGAATTAGTCCAAGCTTTCATGAAAAGTTTTGATTTTTCTTGTAAAATCACCTAAATATCAAAATTGAAAAATAGCCTAACGGCTAGCTCTGATAACCAAGCGATCGTATGGTTATAAGTTGTGCGATCACATGGTACAAATCAAAACCAATACGCTTTTACAAAATGTAGCCATGTGATCGCATGTCATAATTAGCCCCTCCGCCAATTTCATTCTACTTTGATCTCACGTCGAATTTTTTTATCAATGGTAATTATTTGTCCAATTTTCCCTATTACGGATGGATTGTGGTCTTGTTGTGGGAGTGAGGATTTTTATGTTCACTAAAAACCATATTGAGAAGCTTGATCCTGCATTGCACAGGAGTGAGAGAATGGACATGCATATAAACATGTGTTACTGTTCTTTTCTTGCATTTGAGATTCTGTTGAAGAATTATTTGGGGTACGAGGAAACTGATTTAGTGTTGGAGGAACTGGAGGGGATAATTGAGAATGAGGCAATATTGCAACATTTTCAAAACATGAAACCCCGTAAAATATAGTTATCTAAGATCATAGTTACAAAGTAGGTTGTATCCCGTATATTTTTAGTATTTTGGGTTGTATTAAATTATATATATATTGAATAAATGTGTTTACATATATATTGAATAATTTTTAATATTATTTAATTAAATATTAATAAACGACATCGCTCTTACGATCACTGACTGTCGACGGTCAATGGTCAACATCCGCTTGAGCTGAACTTTTATGCTGGGTCCGCCCCTAGATAGACAAGAGGATGAATTTAGAGTCTATAACATTTGATGGTTTCCAATAATATCCTTTTGCTAAATTAACAGTGATTTATATTTTTGTAACTTCCAATAACATAAAGCAATAGATACCAGGAAAAAAATAAGACCAAAATACCGACCAGATTATCTTGCGAATTCTTACAGGATCGAGTTTACAATATTCACTTGTAATG
This sequence comes from Fraxinus sp. D2006-0159, assembly GCA_903798375.1. NCBI lineage: Eukaryota > Viridiplantae > Streptophyta > Magnoliopsida > Lamiales > Oleaceae > Fraxinus > Fraxinus sp. D2006-0159. The sequence goes on along the minus strand of CAIGRQ010122038.1, from coordinate 8,866 downwards.
AGGTTTACGGGGACGATCATATAATCTCGTTTATTACCCTATTCAATGATGCATATCAAATGTGTAGTGGACGATAAATGGTTTGAGACGGGTATCTATCGTGGTACATTAGATGACAGAATTAGCAGGATATTAGACGACAATGTGAAAAATTATTGATTCAAAGGGAATGAACTTGTTGGATTCACTCAAGGCTTACCATTTTTTTTAGAGCTTACTGGATTCACAAGGAGCTTATTGATTTTGATAGAGAAATGAAAAGCTCTGTTTCTAAACATGAAGAAGAAGAGAAATGAACTTCTTCTAGCTGTGCTTCTTCATTAATATATAAACTTTTACAATATGGTTTTTGTACAAAAAGTCATCCATAATTCACCTAGTACAAGACTAAATACTTGACAGCTTTATCACCATACCTTACATAGTTTATAATTCAAAATATACTGCAAACATGTACTAGAAAAATCAGAAAATGATGATAACAAAAGGTAGGTAGGTTGACAGCCAAAATGTCATGCTACTTTAACATTCCTTCTTGACATTTTTGTTGGAAACACCAAGAAGATCTCTTAGTGTTTCAAACTTTCCTTTCCCCAATGACTTGGTTAGAATATCAGCATGTTGTTCATCAGACCTGCAATGTACCAATTCAATTTCCTTCCTTTCTTGTGCCTCCCTGATTGAATGGTATTTAATCTTGATGTGCTTGGTCCTACCATGGAACACATTCCTAAACCATTTAACTTTCTGTATAGCCAGTTAACTTCCAACTTTCTGACCTCCTAAAACAGATTACGAAATCCTTTGTTCCTTTAACATATCTTATGACTCATTTAGCTGCCTAAAAGTGCAATTCACTAGGCTATTCTCTGAATTTGGAAAGGATATTTGCAACATAAGTCAAATTAGGTCTAGTTGTCGTGAGGTAGAGCAGGCAGCCAACAACACTTCTATACACTTTTGCATCTATTTTCTTGGCATCATCATTCTTCAGCAGACTTGCATTCTGAATCAAAGGAGTTGATATCGGTTTGCAATTCTCCATACTAAGTTTCTTCAAAATATCCTTAGCATACTTCTTCTGACATATGAAAATCCCTTGATCAGATTGATTCATCACCATTCCTAGAAAGTATTGCATCTCTCCCAAGTCTGTCATTTCAAAAACTTTATGCAAAGTTACTTCCTGTAATTAGCAAATCATCTACATATAATGATATGATTACCAACTCCTTTTTCTCCTCTTTTATATAAAAAGTCTGTTCATTCACACTTTTAGCAAAGTCAAAATAGGTTAAATGCTCATCAATCTTGTTGTACCAAGCCTTTGAAGCTTACCTTAATTCCTATAAAGCCTTTTTTAGAAGATAAACTTTATCATCCATTCCATCAGTCACAAATCCTTCAGTCCGTTCAATGAGGATTTCTTCATTTAAGTAGCCATTTAAGAATGATAATTTCACATCTAACTAATAAATTTTCCACCCTTTTAGAGCTGCCATTGCCATCAGCAACCTGATTGTTTCATACCTTGCAACTAGTGCAAAGGTATTTGTGAAATCTACTCCAAACTATTGTGCATATCCCTTAACAACCAGCCTTGCTTTCAACTTGTTAACTGATCCATCAGGGTTCAATTTCATTTTGTACACCCATTTAACCCCAATCACATGCTTATTCTGAGTTCTCTTTGTTAATTCCCAAGTGTCATTCTTCTCTATCATCCTGATTTCTTCCTCCATTGCAGCCATCCACCTAGATGACTTAGAAGCTTCAACAAAACTTTCTGGTTCTACAATTGCAGCATTACATCTAGCAAAAACATCTGCTAGAGGTCTCATTTTCACCCTGCCTTCATCTGTTACAGAATCATCATCATTGTCACCAGGTTCTAATTCACCCTCATTTCTTTTCTCATCTCTGTTATGAGGAATCACATTACTGGTTTTTTCTTTAACTATAGAGTTTGCATCCCAATTCCAAGTAGCATTCTCATCCACTTTGATGTCTCTACTGGAGATTATCCTTTTTTACTGAGGGTTGAACACCCTATAACCTTTGGCATTGTTGCAATAGCCAACAAGTATTCCAACTTTAGCTTTATCGCTTAGTTTGTCCCTCTTTGCATCAGGAACATGGGTGTAACACACACTCTCAAACACCTTTAAATGTGAGACTTTAGGTTTAACATCATACCAAGCCTCATGATATCTTTTTCTCCAAGGATTTTGTTGGCAAACGGTTGAGAAAATAGACCGCTGTATTGATTGCATCTGCCCAGAATTCTTTGGGAAGTTTCTTCTCAATCAATAAGCACCTGGCCATCTCCATTACCATTCTATTTTTCCTTTCGCTTACACTATTCTGCTGAGGGGAATAAGGAATGGTGAATTGATGCTTACCTCCTTCAGCCTTACAGAAATCATCAAACTGCCTGCAGCAGTACTCAGAACCATTAGTAGTTTTTATGGCCTTTATATTGCATCAACTTTCATTTTCTACCATGTTTTTAAATGTTTGGAATGAAGATGCAGCCTCAGACTTAGCATTTAAAGAGTAAACCCAACACATTCTAAAGAAATCATCAATAAAAATGATGAAGTACATGCTGCCATTCAATGTAGTGGTCCTCATTTGTCCACATATATCTGAATGCACTAGTTCAAGCTTAGTTGTGGCCCTCCTTAACTGATTTTTTTGAAAATGGTAGTCTAGTTTCCTTCCCAAGTTGGCAAACATCACACACACACACAATTCATCGTTGATTTCAGGCAAATTTTTTACCAAACTAAACTCATTTAATTGCCTCAATGAATTGTAACTAACATGGCCAAAACGTTTATGCCATAAAGTAGAATTATCCAAGACAGAAGTGAGTGCTTGTGTGGTGATGTTTTTCCAATTGATAGGGAAATTTTTGTTCTTCATTTCAACTGTCATCGCTTTACTTCCATTTTTGTCTAATATAGTGTAAGCATTGTCTTTAAAGATAAGTGTGTGGTTCTTTTCAAGCAATTGCCCAACACTAACTAAATTTTGGTCAATCTCAAGCATATAAAGAACATCAACAATATGTTTCATACTTGCAGATGTCTGTACTTCAATTACACCAGTCCCTTCACATCAACATAGTATCCATTGCCAACATTTACCTTAGATGAGTAAGCTTTGTTCAATTCAACAAAGATGCTTGAGTTTGCTGTCATGTGATGTGTACAACCACTATCTAGCAGCCATTTACCTCATTTGTCATTGGCCTGAATAGTAGTAAAAAGATGTTCCTCCTACAGATCTTGCTGATTCTCTGCAACCTGAGCATGTTGCTGTGTTTGCTTCCCTTTTCTGGTCTTGCACACCTTTTCAACATGGTCAAATTGCTTGCAACTTTTACACTGGACACCAGGCCTATACCAACACCATTTTGAAGAATGCCCCTTCCTTTTACAATGAAGACAATGTGCAAATTTATCCTCCATGTTGTCAGTTTTATTGTCTTTAGATTCCTTCTTTTCAGTTTGAGCCTTCTTCATTCCAAGGTTCGTTTGAGCTTTGTACTTTCCTTTAACAAATAAAACACCTTCAGTTTGTTCTTCTTGCCTCATTAATCTTCTTTGCTCTATTGCTTGAAGGGCATTAACCAATTCAGCTAAAGTAATTGATAACAGATCTCTTGAATCCTCAAATGATGATATTTTGGTCTTAAACTTCTCAGGTAGGCTGATTAGTACCTTTTCCACCACTCATTTGTTTGGAAAATCATCTCCCAATAGCCTAATCTGATTCACAACTTTCATTAACCTATCTGCAAAGTCTTTAACCACCTCAATTTCCTTCATTTTCATGGTCTCAAACTCCCTTCTTAAATTGAGTACCTGCATTTGTCTAGTTCTTTCATTTCCTTGGAATTCCTCCTTGAGTCTATCCCAGGCTTCCTTTACCGTTTCACAAATCATTATCCTTGTGAAAATGGCATCTGATATTGCAGATTGAATGTAGGAGAGAGCCTTGAACTTCTTGGCAACATCATCCCTATGTTGTTTGATTTGAGCAACCGTGGAGTTAGCTTTCAATGGTGGAGGTTCAATGTCTATCTCAGTTATCTCCCAAAGGTCATAAGCTTTGAGATAGGCTTTCATCTTTGCAACCTAGAAGTTGTAATTTTCTCCATTGAAGACTGAGGGTAGTGGTGCTGAGAAACCAGTTGATGCCATCCTCTTTTTCTTTCAATTCAGTTCTTCTTCCTTCTTTTTGCGGTCTCTTTCTAAGAACTAGGGTGCTCTGATACCATGAAAGATTATTGATTCAAAGGGAATGAACTTACCGGATTCACTCAAGGCTTATCGGTTTTGTAAGAGCTTACCGGATTCACAAGGAGCTTACCGATTTTGACAGAGAAATGAAAAGCTCTGTTTCTAAACTTGAAGAAGAAGAGAAATGAACTTCTTCTAGCCATGCTTCTTCATTAATATATAAACTTTTACAATATGGTTTTTGTACAAAATGTCATCCATAATTCACTACATACTTGACAGCTTTATCACCGTACATTACATAGTTTATAATTCAAAATATACTACCAAACATGTACTAGAAAAATCAGAAAATGATGATAACAAAAGGTAGGTAGGTTGACAGCCAAAATGTCATGCTACTTCAACACAATGGATAGAAAATTTAAATAGCTCTACTCAAGTCAAGAAAAGCAAAGTACCTTCTGGTTATTAAAATTGAAACTGCAGGAAGGCCTTATTGTTTGCCTCAGTTGACTGGATTTCATGTGATTCTATATTAATATTGTCATAAGAATTTTTAATGATAGACCATATCAAAACCCAAAAAGGAAAATTAACATTACAGAAAAAAAAGCTGCAGATTATTTATCAGGTAGCAATTCAATCATCTGCTTCTTTTGCCAAAAGTTCATACACTTTAAGCACTCAATTTGTTTTATTTATGCAACTTTGAAGTTTTTCTTTTGCTATTAGATGTTTAGTCAAAGACTGTTAATCCACTCTGATTTTATGATGATGTATTGTTAATTTCTAAGTATATTTGCATTCTATTATCCATATCTATATATGTGTAACATGATTCTGTTCAAATGAATTTAAGCCAACACAAACAGTATAGGGCAGTTCAAGTAGAGATGACAGAGTACATTTGGAATATTTTAATAGCATGTTTGGTAGGGATGATTGAATATCTGTTAAAAGGCTTCTATCTTCCGTAAATAATTTTACTAATTTACTAAGTAATCTCAAATAGATTTAATAGGAATGATTGCATGTTCTTGCCTGACTTCTAGCTTCTTTGATTCTTGCTTGAATTGGCTGTCTAATAGGTTATTGAAGTTAGTAATACTGACCAACAAAGTCACATGTTTGACCAAAAATTGTTTCACTCTTCAGAATTAAAAGAAATGATGAGGTTAAGATTATCGAAAATTAGATTAAATTTGGTTTTGTGGTTATCAAATGAAGTTCATATCGGGATAATGATAATATAATAAAGGCAAAATGGTCATGTCTATATGCTTACAATAATAATATGCATCACTCCTTTTCCTTTCCTGATAAATAAAAAAAATTGCTGGAATCACAATTTGTTATAAAATGGCTACTCTTCTTTAACATTTTTAAAATCCTCTCTTGCAGAGATACACTGTTTGCAAACCAAACCATCCGTGATGGGCAGATTCTAGTTTATGAGGGATAAAATCTTAGGGACATGGTACACACATCAAATAATTACATGTGGTGCAAAGTCTCTTCAATTTAAGTTATGTGGTGTTCGAATTTGTGGAGAAAATTTGCTCCCGTTCTAAAATCAGCATGTGAGTGTTCACAACATGAGAAGAGGTGAACATTATGCCTTTAGCACAAGTCATTTCAAGCATTGGTCTACTAGTAAAACTTTAATTTGAAAATATTTGCATAAATATAATAAACTTCTTAAATACAGTCTTGTAGAATATTTAGTTTGTTTTTTCGCGTAATAATTAGTCTACATAAATTCTTTGATATTAAATGGCATCAATAATTGTCTACGATAGCCAACAAGATGAAGACTACTTAATAGGCACTCTACGTAGAGCACCTCATACTAGGCCATCTACCACTGTAAGGCCCTCTACTTGCATGTTAGGCTGTATACTGTTACGAGGCCTTCTACATCCACACTGGGTTGTCGACCATTATGAGTCCCTCTACATCATACTAGGCCGTCTACCATCATGAGGTCTTCTACTAATACGAGGCCAACACCACTTAACCGTAAAAAACATCCTTGAGTTGCAATGAAATAGTTATGAAACAAACCCCCATGTCCTTCAGGCGGTGCAAGGTGTTTCTACTATTCCGATGAACAAATGCTACTTACAAAATGAGGTTGGGGTTTTCTCCCCCGTTGTACTTCCGTCATAAGAATAATAAGGGATTTAAAGACATAGACTTAGGAAGAAATGATAAAATGTGTATTCAAATAGCCAAAATTTCAAGATTCATACATGTCTTAGGAGTATTTATAGGTGTCTGAAACTATGTAATTGCTAGGCGGTTATCATACCACATGTCCCTCGTAATACCTCCCACCACCCCCCACATTCTGATTGGAGGACCTCCACCTATCCAGCAGTTAGTTGTGTCCATGATAACTGTTGAACGGTTTCCATCCAACTTAAGGATGTTATTATGGTTAAGTGTTGTGTGGACTCATAGTGGTAGACGACGTAGTATGAATGTAGAGGGCCACATAGTGGTCGACGGCCCAGCGTGAACATAGAGGGCTTTGTAGTGGTAGACGACCTAACATGGGGAGCTCTACATTGAGTACTTATTGAATAGTCTAACTTTGTTGGCCATCATAGACAATTATTGATACCATCTAATATCACTAGCCCTTTTACCTCTTATCGTTGTTTATCAATAAGGGGTAGCGCTTTCACTTCTTCCATATTGATTTATTTTTTTATTTTTTTTTTAAATCAACCCATGATGTATCAACATTTGGTAACATAAGTAGGTCGAGTGATCCAAGTGGAGTAGGGTAATGGTAGTATTGTACAAATGGCACCCCAAAGGTGGGTTTGATTTTGGGGGAAAATTTCCCTCTGAAAAATTATCATCTATATAAAGGGGTGGAGACTTCCCTTCTTCATTCTATTTCCCCATTTGCAAAAAATTCTAGAAACCTTATTCGTTTAAACTCTCAAGGTAATTTCTTCCTCTATTCTTCTTTCATCTTAGCTTTTTAAATTGTCTTCCTTCATTCTATCGTAATACATAGAACTATTTTAACTTCATCTTTGACGAAAGTGGAAATGAGAGCGTAAACAAGTCAACCGCGACTCCCACCAATACATTACTGGTCGACACCCCCCTGTGGGGTCGATCGATCTTTCCATGAATCTGTTAGCCCGACCCAATCTACTGAACTTCATGTCTTTTAACCAAGTTTTCCTAAAAAAATATATTGGCTCAACTAAGTATTTGAACCGAAATTTAGAAATTAGATGGGATCCGACGGGCTAAGTGGTTGTTCTTAATATTCCAAAATGCTATAGCATTTATAACTTGAAAAATTCAACCATGTTGACAATTATGTTTATAGAGTCCTTAGGCCCAAAGAGAGACTTCCCGGGTCCGACCCCCGCGAGGTTGCTATGTATAAAAATATTATGGATGGTGGTCTTCGATTCCCCATCCATCCCTTCTTTGTCTTAAGTTTCAATGAATTTCGCCTCATTCCTAACCAAATAAATCCTAACGCATGGAAGAAGGCGTTGTATTATTATATGTCTACCTTAGCAAGGAAATTCATCTCTCAATGGACCTCTTTATGTGTCTTTGAGATGCACGAACTAGCTCAGTATAATGCCTTTGACTTCTTCACCTCTAGAGTCCCCTTGTGCTTTCCTAAATTTAAGAATTCCAACAGCAGGTAGAAGTCTCAATTCTTCTTAGTTCGACCTTTCCGAGGGCCAATTCTCATTCAACACAAATTGGAGACATCCTCAAATTCGTCTTTTCAATAGTCACATCGAGCTTGCTCCCCTCTTAAGAGCACAAATCCAGCAATTGACAAATATACCACCTCTTGCACCCGTTTTAGAGTCAATTTTGACTATGAAAAATATGTTTATAGTGGGGGTCGATCGACCTACTGGTAGGTTCTCTTCCCCTTGCCCTTACTTTTACACTTGTGTATATATTTGTATCTTTTAGCCTGGTGAACTCATTTATGTGCATGCAAATATGGACTTTGATTTGGATGAGATGTTGAACAACCTTATTCCTTCATTCTTTATGTTGTAATGTAAAATATATTCAATGTCAAACACAAATTGTCATAAACAAATATTTGTTGTCGCATAATAATATTTGTAACGATTTTATATGTTTTATGTTGAATAATAGAATCCAAAAAATATATAAATATAAATAAAATAAATTAGGCAATAAATTTACATCATTGAAGCCAAAATACTATTTGAGTTACGAATAAATTAATATTCTTTCTCACAAAATAATTTGCTTAACAATTTTATTTGTTGTAAGAGAAAATGTGCGACATATACAGATAATTACTAAATAAGTTACGCAATAACTACACATTGTTGCACAAATGATGACAAGACAAACTTCCTATGTTACGAAATGAACTTAACAACAAACATAACTTATTGCATAATAAATTGTACTACAAATATTAAATAATTTAAAATATATTATGCAACGAATTAAATGCATTGTAAAACAAAATTTGCAACAAAAATGACTTGTTATAAAACATATCTCTCTTCTATATAATAAGTGGCTATATAACGGTAGTTAAACGGAAATTCTTGTTCCACATCTTCCACCGTTAA
>CAIGRQ010122037.1:0-11357 GCA_903798375.1 Fraxinus sp. D2006-0159 | reverse complement strand
TATGAATACCAACAAGTAGAAAGTCGCCAAGTCCTCGAGCAAGCCTCAGTATCTGAAAATTAACCAAACATATAAAAAAACCTCTACGCATCATGAGAAAAAAGCCAAGGATTCTTCTATCAGAATCTAAAACAAGATTTCGGCTAGATGACAATAAGGCAGATTGCGAAGGGCTAGACCAAAACAACAATACTTCAATATGGGATGTGGTGGGATGTGGTCCAACAGAAGAGGGTGATAGTTAAACAAATTGATCACCACAAATTTAGAAAGAGGCACGTGGATCTGACATGGACTAGAATCATGAGCACACAATCCATCCAATTCCCAAAAATATAGTGAGTGTATATTAGTACGTTAGATATGTTATCAAGAAAGAAGCTAGCAGTCATACGCATAAAGAAAATTCTCCAATATACCATAAATGTCCTCCTGCATCGATGTCAAGTATATGGAATGGGATAAATTATCTCATACCTCCACATGTCCAGCATGGAAAAGATCAAATGCACCATCTATATAAACTACCCGAGCATCTGGACCAGGTCCCTACAAGGTGCAAAAATATATTATGAAAGATCAAAAGGTGCTCAGCAATTGTAACACCCTAATAAAAATCGACAATCAGAAAATGATTTGGATAAAAAATGATCATAAGAGAGGAAATTTTAACGGACTAAATGCACAAGTCATAAGCCAGAAGCAAATTGGGTATGAAATCAACAGTAGCACATGAAGCTATGACATAGATCTATTTTGCAAGAGTTTTGCAAGTGATTCCCTCCCTATCTACTACCATATGCTTAGTTGTCGGCCTTCCTATCAAGTCTTTGGTTCTTTTCTCTTCCTGGTATTTTTTGAAGTCAAAACTCCAAACTATGGAAGCTGCAGAAAGAAAGTTAAAAACTTGCAACCATGCTCTGAGGCTTTTGAAAAAACTTGGCCTCCAAAATAATCAGATAAGAATATGATAAAAGATATAGAGCATGTGAGGCTTTAACTTAAAGAACTTGCATCTAAGTAAAATAATTAGTTACCTGGTTGCTTACTTAAGGTTGGTTGCATTTCAATGGAGGTAAGGTTCATTGGGCAATGCCAAACCCCCATTCCATTACCAAAAATTTAATCCTGAAAGGGCTTCACTAAAGAAAAAAGTCTATATACCTTGAGGATGCATGTTCCAATAAATTAAATTGCAATAACGGTACTTTTATGTCTAGCAAAATGGGTTAAATGCATGTGGGTCACCCAACTTTGAGTGGAGTTGCATCCAAGTCACTTGTCGTCAATTTAGTTCAACCAGGTCGCTTTTAGTTGTAAATCTGGTCATTGTCCATTATCCTGTTAATTTAAATAATGTAATATACTGACCTGGACATAACTAACAGATGACTCGCATGTTTGTCCACTTCATACGCACACCACCCATCTTCAAAAATTAAAAAAAAAATGTGAACTAAAAACTCTTTTTTACATTTCAACGATCCATTAGTTTTTAAATTAAATTGGCATATTACGTTTGGTTAAATTGACGGTAGTAGACAGTCACCAGATTTGTAAGCAAATCGAAGTTGGGTAATTTGATTGCACCATAATGAAGATGAGCAATTGCAATTTCGTTCAAAGTTGGGTGACCCGCAATGCATTTAACCCTTAGCAAAAAAATAATAGAAGCAGAGTTAAAACATTAAATGGCCAAAAGGACATTCAAATTATATCAATGAATTTTATAATATTATATTAAGTAATCATATATTTTTAGTAGACTTTATTACAACATGTGGTGTATACAAGTCGGTTTAGTGGCCAGAAGAAAATAAGTTCATTCCTAGTTTTGACAGTGACTCCTCTCTAAAATAAGTAACAACTTTATAAATTTAAGTAAATAAAAAAATGCTTATAAGCACAGCCAAACATGTTTGGCTTGAAATATTACAAGCTTAGCTGACTAATAAGCTTAACTAAAAATGCTCTCTAAGTCTATTTTAGTAGAAATACTTGACAAAACAAAAATTTCAATATATTCTTTATCAGTGACAACTTCAACCTATTAACCTAATTGAGTATAGTTGAGTAGCATCACTTAGTCATTCATTACCCAAGAGTAATGAATCGTCCCAGTTGAGCGTGCTTGTTCGTGCTTAATTGAATACGTATCACTATGGCACCTGGCAGAAAAGTGCATGTGATGCCAAGTAGTTGTATCCTATGATGCACCGATGGTCCAACACTCAATTTTTAATTAACAACATATTTGTTATTTAATAATAACTTTTAGTTAAAAATATATAATATTTCAGATAAAGCCGTGAACAGTGACGTTCACGTGATTTCCTTACCTCTTCTTTCAATTCTTTTTTTTTAATAAAAAAAGTAAGAATATGATTTTCACATTAAACATACATGTTTTATATACTACGCATCATAAGTAACTACATTTTTAGCTCAAATTATTAGTAATGTGTGTTAATAATTAAGAGTAAGGAAAGAATTGATTATTCAAATCTCGTGTAACTTTATATTTTCTACTTGTCTCTATAGATTTCATGACATGCACATTCTTCCTCACTAAATTTATGTTTTTATATCTCAAGCAAAGCATGATTCCTTTACTTATATAAATGTATACTCGAGCATGAAATACACTATGTTATCATTATAAGAATGTAAGCATATTTTGTTAGGCTTAGTGCTTGAGTGTGACAGATGACTTGTCCCCATAGGGATCATTATAGAATTGTACTACGATACATAGAAGATTGTCATGAAGGACATTACTTTTATCACAAGAGGTGCTTAAGACCAAGTATCTAGAATTCCTTGATTAGCTAAGGTAAATTTCGTGGACGAAATTTTTTAAGAGGGTGAGATTGTAACACTCCGGAATTTTTACGTTTTTAAAAAAAAAAAGTATATTAATAATGGGCTCATTTTGTAGCCCGCATTAAATAACATATGTTGGACTCAAGAAAATGTAACTTCGTATAAGTTAAGCCTATTTTATTTCAATTCAAAGACGAGTATTTAACAGATTTTATTTTTGTTACTTAATAATATACTTTTAAGATAATTAGAAAAGAAAAATAATATTATATTATAATACATGCTTATTTTTAAATTTTGAAAGATAATTGATACATCTTAATTGCTAATTCCATTTTAACCAATTAAATGAATTCAACTTTATCCTCAAGCACGTGACTTTGAATCCATTCTATATAATTATACATCTTCATTTCATTCTTCTCGTAGCAACAAGAAAAATAATAATTGAAAATACCCTCATAATTCTCCATCTTTTAGGAAGAAAGCTGTAATACCCCAGAAATACATACAATATATTATGAGACATAAATGAAAGTTTTGAGATTTTAGGGTAAATTAACAACTTAACCATTTTCTAGTGACCTTGTGTTAATATTCCTAATAATTGGATATATATGAGTTTTATGCGAAATTAAATTTTAATATTATTTTGGATATCTATTAAATTATTATCGAATTATCTAATATAAAAGTATTTAGATAAAATTTGAAATTTGCACATATCCACACTAAAATCTTATCATTATATAGTTAGATTTTTTTAAATTCGAATTTTATGATAAGTTTATTTGCGGAAAGACCAATCTAAATTTGAATTAAGAGTACTATTAGAATTCTAATTAGGTAATTGATCTTATCAAATCACACCTATAAATATCTTATTATTGCACTTCAATTCACACATTTAGAAACAAAAAGAGCAGATAAAGAGAGAAAAGAAAGGAGAGAGAAAAGAAAAGAGAGAGAGAGGGGAAAAAAGGAGAGAGAAGAAAGAAAAGAAAAGGAAAATAAAATAAAATAAAAGAGAGTGTTTTCTAGTGCGTTCGCAAGAATTTTCAGTTTTAAGTAACTCAATTATATAAGCAATTTAACAAAAAAGGTGTGGATTTCTATGTGTGACAAGTAGTTTTGTGTTTTCATTTTTTAATATTTTGAGTTAAGTAATTTATATGCTATTATGTAATCCAATTTAAAGAATGATCTAAGTGAAAATGAGACGGTCAAGTTTTTATCCTAATAGAAAAGTTATGTGCATAATTTACTTGCTTTTTATATTAAATTGTGAGAATATTGGGATGAAATTTGTACTGGGTGCATATTCATATGCACATTCCATATTTTAAATTATTTTTACAAATATTTGATAGATTGGAGTTGAAGGTTGAAACTGCTGACATAGTTCCTATCACTAAATCAAGAATTTTAAATTTTTTCATTCAGTAATTATTTAGTTTAAAATGATTTTGCAAATCAGAACTCGATATTGAAAATAAGTACTAGATTTGTGTTTCGGTAGTGGATTAAATTAATTGACATTTTATTAGATAATAAAATAATTTATCTTATTCCGCATATTTCTTTAAATTTTTTATTACACTGAATCAATTCAATTTATTTTATGGATAAATGAACGTTTACATTTTTTCTTTATGGAAAACTAATTATGTCGTGTTGAGGAATCTTTATCTGTATAATAGATTATGAAAATGAGTTTCTCTACTTTACCAGGCTGGAAATGGCTTGGTAAAGTTCCCCCCTCACAATGAGGTGAGTCCGATGCGGACCCACCTCAATAAAAAAACCCCCCAAAATGCACCACCCACCCTCCAATGTGAGAGAGTCGGGTACCAGCCTGTGAACCAAAGCCTGGTATCCCAGCTCGGCTCTATGAAAATTTAGTGGAAGAGAGGGAAATATAGCAGGATTACGAAGCGGGACTGACTCTTGTAGTGCTCATGTCCTTTTGGCTTTCACCCAGTGGTGTGTACATATCTTTCTGGTACAGGTAGGGGTAGCTCATTTGCATTTTCCAAAATTCAAAGTTTTGGATATCTTCTCGCCATTGCACCCACTAAAACACGAAGTTGGTACAAAAAAAATTGACAGTATTTTTGGTGTGGAGACGCAACTATATTATGGTGTTCAAATACACTATTTTTTAGAAATTAGGACGCTACTAATTCTGCCATATATATCAGGAAGACGCATAAGTGCAAATACGTGACACCACTGACCCACACCAATACATCTCCCTATATCAACGAAAAAAATAGAAAACTACAAACCATACACTCTACTGTATGTGCTTAAGCAAACCTTCACTCTCTTTTTTTTTTTCTCTCGTAACTCTCTGCACAATCTTGAAGCTTAATTTTCTGCTTCACTCTATACTTTATTTATATGAAATTTCGGAAACATCTTTCACATAGTTCGTCGAAGATTGCATCTACAATTTTTCTTTCCCTTGCAATTTTGCTCGCATGCAACGTGAAAACCCACAAGGACTGCAAATCTTATAAGCGAGCTCCACCATTCATGAATAGTGGCTACTATTTTCTCATTTCATGCAAATGTGAGATCATTCATCGCAACTATGAATTTTGATAATTTACCATTTACAAGAATTCGACGTGTGAATCTTGCCATCATCATGTCCCTATTCCATCTTCAATATTCAACATTTTCAATTTCAAAGCCATTTACATGAATTAAGGGCAGCCTTCTTAAATGGAGAAAATTCAGGTTTGTCCAATAGAATATTAGGGCATCCACTACAGGTACATATAAACTTGATTGAGCATACTGGAAGAATAAGAGACAAGTATACGAGTATAAAACAAAACTATTTTGTTGAGCAGAATACAATAAAAGTGTCAACAAAAGTCCCTATTCCATCTTCACTCTTAATGTACGGTCATTGTACCTCTAAAGATAAGTTTTCTTGACTGACTAGCTAGGATTCTTCCAGAAAGTTCAAGTGAACATGAAAAAATTTACCAGTTTTTGCATGGTCTGCACCTTACGGATGGTATCACAAAAAAGAGGGGAAAAAAAATGAAAAAAAAAGCAGCAAACCTTACGCATCTTTCTATTTAAACAAAATCTGGGAATAAAATCCCAATTCCATGCGATAATATTACAAACAGGTTGCTACTCTACAGGATGAATTGTCTCAAAGTGCTTACCACAATGACGACAAGACCAGCAAAACAAATTAAAAAAATTTCATGACAGCAACTGGCATAATACACATTACCAATGATACATGCTATAAATGTAGACTTCACAAACTATTTTGGTGGTGCAAATTCCAATCAACCATTAGCCAATCCTGAGATCTGTAACTGTAGCTTCTTCTCGCCTCACCACTTCACCAACAAGTAAAAATGAACCTTACCAGATTACAATGTTCAACGTCTGAAACGAAGCATCAAGATGAAGCTCATGTTAAGACATTCCTGTATCCATTTTAGCCAAATGGGTTTCCCCTAGCTGAAGAGAAGTTATTTGGAGAAGCAGATGCTGGATGTAATCCAGTCAGGTGGTGATTTGGGTATACAAAAGCAGGCCCCTCAAGACCGAAGCCAGGTAACCCTTGTGGTCTGTAAAGGGTCAAATGAATGGGAAATTTAACAAATTATTGTAACAGCTCAAAGAAAAATAATTGTGTTTTAAAAGAGAGAGAGCAAAAGCAGATTAAATGTTCAGGAAAGAAATGCCAGCTGACTAACACCAGAACTTTTGAACTCCAATACATCTGAATCCATCATGGAATGATGGATTATAAAGTAAACTTATAGAAAGAAAAGATGGGATGAAAACTAGGTTACCTTATTGGCATGTTGCCAGCCACTTGTTGCCCCAGATATGAACCTGAATTAATATAAGGCACATGTTAAGACAGGTAAAGATAACAATTAAGCGACTGGAATGAATAAAAAGAGATAAATGTTATACTTGGATGGATAGCTGGTGCATAAGACGGTGCCTGAGTAGGAATAGACGATAGATGGCGCGAAGTACCCAGATCTGATGTAGGTGCAATGTTGGGTAATGAGCCTTGTAAGGATGCCATTGAAGGAAACTGCAATACAAGGAAAACAGTTTATTTTTAGCACATATATGAAACTATACTGCAGTCGTTATTCTAGCTCTGCAGATGCATCAATGCTTCATTATTGTTAGACGATAAATGAACGTGGGCATTTAGTTATGAGCAAAAAAATTGAGCATTGATAACAGAAAGCCATTCACTATAATATGAAAAATAAATGTCAATGCTAATCGCATTATGCGACTGCTATCCTTCGACATTGTTGATTCTAATCATGCCTTGGATAGCCTCAGTATGAACTATGAAAAGTGGCTCATACAAGCACCTCCAATGGTCCTATAAATTAGATTTAAAATTTTGATTTAGATCTCCAAAGTGGCACGAAACCTCTCCAGTGGAGATATGCAAAAGAAATGCACACAGCATTTTCAGGACAAAAATGTGAAAAAATATACAAGTTTACATCTTTTTTTAGATCCACGAGAGGCAAAAAGCTACCAACCCACTTGCAACCAATTTGTTTAAATCTTCCTATTGGAGCAGGATTTGGATTTGGATTTGGATCCGCGAGGATATCAATGGGAATGCAAAAGTGGTTTTAGAGAAGCCAATTTAAACTTAATTTTACACCACCATTGGAGATGCTCTAAAACCATTAGTGTGCTTTACAAATGAATATTGAGAGATTTTGAGTGGTTATTGTAATAATGCATGTTCAGCATTAGTTGTGAATTATATTGAAGTTGTAAGCATAGAATCGGGAGTCATAACGAGTAATTATGAATCAATCATGATATCCTATTTTATTGGTTGCCATCAGAAATATTATTTAGAAAAAGTACAATTTGTGCATTTCAAGTGACAACCAAGTTATGTCCATTGTCAAATCTCTAATTTAAGAAAACTTAATAGGATGATCTATGTAAAATGATCAATTGAAGGATGCATAAAAAACCAATATAAACAATGGCTTATCCAAATGGGTAAATCAATCTAATGAGAAATGTAACATACCATTGCAGGTTGAACAGGAGAAGGTTCATTTTGGACATCAAAAGGATTTGTCGGTCTCGATACATGCTGGAAAGTAGTTGTAGACTGCAAACAGAAATACTCACATTATATAAATGATGCACAATGCAGATAACATGCCAAAATTGAAAAAATAAATCATGTAGAATTTATAAAAATGAAAAAGACAAAACTTAGAACATGATGGTTATCAAGATACCATTGGCATGTTGTATTGCACTGAAAACCCGGTGCCTTGAAAGGGACCAGAATGCCATCCTGGAACTGCAGGTGCAAAAGAAGAATAGTTCGCTGTAAATAAATCGGCAGGCAGTTCTGTTCTTCCACTAGCCTTTACTTCTGAAAATGACTGTGTTGCAACTCCAATAGAGGCTTGCATGGCCGGAGTTGTAACAGGTTGAGACATTTGAGGATCAACACCAGGAGGCCGGTGGGCATTTGCAGCAACTAGGGAATTCCATGGCTTCAGATGTCCAGAGGAGAGGTTAAGTACTCGATGCATGAAAGTCAAATATTAAGCAGAAGAAATGCCACAGAACAGGGCATACCTGATTGCTTGAAGGTCCACCAACGGTGACTGACTGAGAATTAGGCAGGCCAGCAACTCCAGGGAACACCGAAGGTTGTTGAGGTTGCATGCCGGGCCACTTCCCTCCAGTGAGAGCATTTTCAAACGAGTTACCTCCACTAGTTGGTAATACCTGTGCTGGCCCAAGGGATGCAGCCGGAGCACCTGCAGGGGAGACAATGGCCGAGTTGCTGATTGCTACACCAGGATATGCAGTACCTCCATAGGCTGAACCAAATGATGTGGTTTGCGAACTATCGGATGGGAAAGCTGGTACATTGCCTGTAAGAGTATTGAACATATCATCACCATGGCTTCCAGCAGAGGGACCAGAAGCAGATGCAGGAATAGACAACTCTGAAAGAACATCTAGCACCGAATTGGTGTTTGAAGCTGCTTGAGCTACTTTCACATCCGGCACGGAATCAAAATTTGCCCAGTTGTCACCACTAGATGTTGGCTGCATGGCAGATGTATCTGCAGCCAATTGCTGTGTTTGTAGCACAGCTGCAGCTACTGGAGGTGCAGGAGCAGAATCAAAATCAATTAATGATGTTTCCATTTTGACTTCAGCTGGATTCTCGTTTGAGGATGCCAAGCTACTAGAGGATGCAATTCTCTGCAAAAGAAATAATACGCCAATCAATTCTATGGTAGGAAGAAGAAAACAAAAGGGCAAAGATAAAATAAAGTTCAAGCATTTGATACATTGCAATTATATCCAAGATCATCAGGCTAAGTGACAAGCATTCATCCGGATAAAGGTAAAGTAAATGAAGTATGTGAATCATGCGCACACATATAAAACGTTAAGCAATCAATAAACAAGAATGACTCAGCAAATAATTAAGAGAATCTGCTTCTTTCATCATGTATATGAACTCAAGAGCTAGTTCACAACTATTGTGTAGAATATATGACATTGCTTGGTTTTTAAGGGCAAATAGTATACCATAAATTCATCTATATTAATGCAGCTTAAGGTTAGCTACAAATATAAGAAGTTTAGGATAAAGAATCAAGTGTAGCAATGAAGTCTCACGGAGAAGAATGTTACCTGAGTATGGATGGAACCATCAGCTGTCCTGCCACCAGTGGCATTTGGAGGTTCAGCTACCCGAAGTGGTGATACATTCTCTCCCAAAATCTCTCTAATAGGAAGGACCACAGGAGGGCTGGGTGTGTCGAGATCTCTTTGATGATCAGGTGACCTAATGTCAAGCCTAGAGCCTCCATCAAAACTTCTGTCTTCAGATTTTCTTCCATTTCCAAATCTATCCTCTCGTCGCCAGTCATTAACAACTTCAGCTCGAGCAGGACTCTTTTTGGAATCACCACGCTGCCGATTGTCTCGGTCATATCCTGGACTTCTTCCACCAGAACTAGGCCTATCACTGTAATGACGCTCATAAGTATCCTCATAAGGTGGACTTCGAGATCCACCCTGATATGTATCTATCCTCCGATTTTCATTATAGTCCTCAGTTTCACCCTGAAGATACGAACGTATTTCGAGAAGTAAAGACATGATCAAAAAGTTTTAACAGTAATCATGAAGATTGAAAATTTATGGAAAGGGGTAGCATAGATACCGTCTTTGCCCTTGGGGGCTTTTCAAAGCTCTTCTCACCAGTATATCTTCTATCCACATAGACATGTTTTATAAAATTGCGCAGTCTTTCTATGTTACTGTCAGCCAAAATATAAATCAGACAAGCATTTATTTTGAAAATTAAAAAAGATGGTGCCGAAATAGTAAGAACAGCATTTTGTATGAGCAAGCTCATAATATTTGAGAATTAACCTGCCATCAGGGAGAGAATTGCGCTGAGGATCCCATTCCTTCAAATAAATTTCTCTAGCACTCTATACAAAGAAAATTGTGTTTGACATGAGATTTTGTGTTGACAAAACTGGAAGAAGACGACAAGCAGATCCCCATTGGGGAAAAGAGAGTTGCATGTGTACCGCATTTCCCCCTCCTTGAAGGGCACTAACTTCTTGTGGCGTAAATTTAGCCATAGATACTGACTTCACCCTATGAGTGAACTCTCGGCTGCAAGTATTTACAAATGTATTAAGGTGTTGAAAAAACTTCAAAACTGGTAAAAGTCCCTCTGAGGGAGGGTATTTGACATAAACACGAAAGATACGAACGCAACTCCTTATTACTTACTGTATCCCACTGCAGGTTGTGCAAACAAATGTAGAAAAATTAGGGCACACATATTGAGGACCCTGATAGGCAAAAAGATGAACATCAGTTCAATCAGTCCAAAATATGAAAGAATTAGAGAATGTTTGGGTGGCTTTCTATAAGCATGAGAGAGAGAGAGAGTATCCCCTCGCTTATTTTTTTCTGTCAATCTTATCAGCAACCCCAGACATGCTCTTAGAACAGCGAGCTTGCCAAGGCATGTTCTATGAGAGTACCATACAATGTGAGAATATAAAGTTAAGCATGCATTAAGCAACAGGCTTAGAATGGGAAAAACATCTTTACATACCATTTGATCGAAAAAGAGACTAATCCTGAAGTTTAGTATTGATAGAAGTTAGTTTTGAACTAATATGTATGCACGTTTGTAGCTTTACTAGACATAAAAAAATTCTCAATAGGAAGGATAACTAGCAAAACTTAAATGAAATATCAACAAATATTATGCTCGTCTTGGTTGAAAATAATGTTTCTAGGATAAAACAAAAATATTCATTTAACTTCCAGACTAAAGGTTACAATCCAACAATTACAGCAGCAAATCATCCTCTGATTTCTATTTATTTTAGCTGGAATCAAAAGATGAAACAGCCACCAGAAACATATGCGATCAAATTTGCCTTGAGACACCAATAAATCATCTCATTTTTTTTTTTTTT
>CAIGRQ010121980.1:0-10463 GCA_903798375.1 Fraxinus sp. D2006-0159 | reverse complement strand
GATAATGTGACATGCAGTATTTATGGCTCCACCCCCATAAATGCTAACTAAATCTTTACCATGAAGCATAACTCTCGCCATTTCTTAAAGTACACGATTTTTCCTTTCAACTACCCCATTATGTTGTGGAGTGATCGGCGAGGAGAACTCACGCTGGATTCCCTCATCTAGACAAAAGTGCTCAAGACTCAAGTTTTCAAACTCCTTACCGTGATCAGTATGAATTCTGGACACAGAATAACCTTTCTCATTTCTAAGTCTTTTACATAATGAGAATGCAAGAATGAATACGTCAGTTTTATCTCTCAGTAATTCAATCCACGTGAATCGAGAAAAGTCATCAACCACAACCACGATATATCTTTTACCACCAAGACTTTTGATCCTCGATGGTCCCATCAGATCCATATGGAGTAATTCAAGAGGCTTGCTCATAAAGATCTTAGAAGTTTGTTTGTGGGGTACTCTAAGCTATTTATCTTGTTGACACGGACCATAAACAATGGTATCAGAATTATCTAGCTTAGGTAGGCTATTGACAATCTCCTTCTTGGCAAGTTTAGATAGACTGTTATGATTCATGTGACCTAGTCGTTGATGCCACAACAGAGTGACGTTGATCTTGGCACTAATATTCCTATAATTTGAATTAGGTAAGACTCCATAGCAATTTTCAGATGTTTTCACACCTTCAAGAATAATGTTACCAGCCGAGTCATACACAGAACATCTTTTCTAGACAAAGGTAACCTCAAAATTAGAATCATAAATTTGACTGATGCTCAACAAATTAGACTTTAAACCTCTCATATACAGCACATCTGAGATGCCAGGTATTCTAGCAATACTCACAACTCCTTTTCCAAGTATCGGTATAGTAGGTCCATCACCAAACGTAACTGCGTCACCACACACGTGTCTTGAAGATGCACTATCAAGATACCACATGGAACTATTTTGCGCTTTGAGAGCAAGGTGAGCAACACGACAATTCAACAAATCTCCAGATCGTTCTCTCTAATTCTCCCTTTCCCTTTTCTCAATCTCACAGTCAGATTCGATTTCAGTAATCGAGGTGAAGGCCATATAATTTTCTTCATCCTCAGCACCAAATATCTCATGATGAGAACTAGAATCTAACTCTCCATCACTCATGGTCACAGCTAATACCTTACGACGTTCTTTACCCGAACTCTTCTTCAAATTAGAACATTCATTCCTAATGTGACCAAATCCCTTGCACTCATGTCATTGGACTGTTTGAGTTTTCTTAGCGGGAGTCCTATAAGTGTTATTCTCACGTCTACCTCTCGAGAGTTTACTAGGGACTTCACTACTCTGCTCCTAAGACTTTTTCATATTCCTCATCACCTTCTGGAATTTTTTAACGAAATAAGCAATTTCGTCGTTCTTAAGTGTCTCAGTGTCAGTGGACTCGCTCTCAGCTTCTCTAACAGTGTTCATGGCGATGGATTTAACCTTTTCAGGTTGTGAGATAGTGAGTTTGTAAGTTTGAAGTGATNCTAACAGTGTTCATGGCGATGGATTTAACCTTTTCAGGTTGTGAGATAGTGAGTTTGTAAGTTTGAAGTGATCCTACGAGTTCTTCAATTTTAACAGCATCAAAGTCCTTACTTTCTTCTATTGCAGTAACCTTAGGTCTGAACCTCTCGAGCAGTGATCTAAGGACTTTTCTAACAATTTTTGACTCGGGGATCCTTTCACCTAAATTAAAACTTGAATTGACTATGTCATTTAGTTTGGGAAAGAAACTATCAAATACTCATCATCCGCCATCCTTATCTCTTCAAATCTAGTGGTTAACTTCTACAATTTAGAGTTCTTAACAATTCTAGTTCCCTTGTGTATGGTTTCTAAAATATCCCAAAGTTCCTTAGTAGTTTCACACATCGATACACGCCTAAACTCTTCAGTACTCGACCATAGTTAAATATTAGTAGGAATGACTACACCATCAACAGTTGTTGAAGGTAGAGCCCACCCATTTTGAACACTAATCCAAATATGTTTGTCCAAAACCTTAAGAAAAGCTCTCATTCGAACTTTTCAGTAGGTATAATTGCTCTCGTTGAAAAACGGAGGCATGAACAAGGACTAACTCATCTAGAATTAATAAAAAAGGGTCAGGAATCGATTTAAAATTCTGATACCAATTGAAATTTATTCAGATCGACCCTAATAATACCTAGAAGGGGGTGAATAGATATTTTATGCGGAATTAAAATTATTAATTAATTAGAAACACGTCACCGATTAATTATCTCTAGATGGTTAATCAATCAAGTCAATTTAATCCTATGTTCTCTAAATGGCTATTCAATTAAGTCAATTTAATCCGATATTTAAATACCACAGTTCATATAATCATTAAGTAAAGCAGTTAAAACACAAGAATGATCACGGAGAAACCCCAACTGGGTAAAAACTTTGGACACTTTGCCAGTCAACAACCCACTATAAACGATTCGTGACTTATAGTCTACCAAACTAGACGACGACACTTACTATTCGATCTTCTGACTGCAACTTTGATAGCTCTCATGAATTCTATGCTCTTGCACCAATTTCAGCTGTAATTTTCAAAGCTCTCCTGGATTTTGCCCTCCTGTAGCAACTCCTAGCCTTGTGAAATCGTTTATCTCATGTGGAACTCAAAGAACAGTTCGTTCTTCACCAACTGGAACTCTAATTACCTACCTTTTTCACCACCAAGAATAGTATATCTAAGAAACATGAAGGTTGAAATCTTCAAAGATGAAGAGAATATGAAAGCACAGTGTTTGCTCAATGTTCAACCTTAAGAAATCTCGTTCTGTGGCTTTAGAATATTTATAAGTAGGGTAGAAAAAAGATGGGCGACAGTCTAGCGATACAGTTTCTATTTTTGTAGCTCGAGCCAACCCTCGGCAACAGTCTAGCGAAAATTGGTATTGTTTTCCTCCTTGTTCCAAACTTGAAAACATAGGCCTATTTAACTAACTTTTAAACAAATTGCATATTACTTCTTGAACTTTTATACTCTATCAATTTAAATCCTTTTGTTCACAAAATTTACTAATTATAAAATCAGCTAAAACCTAACATGTAATATTTGATGAAACTAATCCTCTTGATAAAGAGAAATGTATTGTTAATATTACAAGTTTGGAGATTCTTTTTGAGCAAATGAACATTCAAATAAAGGTCTTAAAGATGTTGAAGATCAACATGAGGAAGAAGCAAATATGTAACAAGATGAAAAAGAATCTTCTGAAGTACAAGTGATCAATCTCCACCTAAGTAATGGAGTCCAACAAAGTACATCATGGATATATGCTCAATAAGTTTGAAATGAAATAGTTGAAATCAATGGATGCTCCAATGAGCTTATCAATCAACTTTGATAAAGATAATCAAGGTACTTCAATATACAAAACAAAATATCGAGACATGAACGGATCTCTCATTTACTTAATTGCAAGTAGACTCAATATTATGTTTAGTGTGTGATTATGTGCTAGATTTCAATCTAATACTCAAGAATCACACCTTAGAGCCGTAAAACGAATCTTTAGATATCATAGTGGCACTAAGACATTGCATCTATGGTATCCTAACGGCACCCAAAAGGAGAATATTGTATTAGAATTTGTGAATATGGAAAATCAATTGGCCGACATTTTCACTTAATCTCTAATTCTTCATAGATTTTCATATATTCAAATAGGTTTGGGAATTATCGATGAATTTGACGTATGTGGATAAATTGAATTCATACTAAATATTCTTATATGATTGATTCTATGTGCATAATTGGTTGAAAGTTATTTAAATTTTATCCAAATAAATTTGCTTTTGTGATTTCATGACTCATGTTTTAATTAATATTTTACTATAAAGTGATGATTATCCTCTTGTTTAAATCTACATATATTTGGCATGTTTATATTCCTTATCAATTGTTCAATATTACTTTGCAAACATTTTGTTTGTCATAATAAAAAAGGGGGAAATTGTTGACTTATAGTTGATTATAACCTTAAAGTTTTGATTGAAATCGCAAGTGAGAAACTTATGTTGACCTATGGTTGATTAAAACCTCAAATAGATTATTATAACAAACAAGTTAATCTTATTTACTAAAAAGTTGAATTCAAATGAAGTTTTTCAAAGTATGCGATGGAAAATTGATTGATGGTTGTCAAAAGATTAAAAGCCATCATCACAAATCGGACTCATGAAGGAAGTCAAGATTGAAATCGCACATTCAAAAACTTAAGAGCTAAACTTTAGAGTAAGATCAAAGACTTCATTTCTTAGATAAAGTGCAAATGTACTAACACTTTGATATCTGGTAATGAATGCTTAAGCTCAAAATCCTTCTATGCATTAAACAATTTTGTACATTAAAATCATTCTATTGCAATGATTTGATCAAATATAAAAATGATTTTTAAACATGATATTTGGACATGAAAAACATTTTTATCTTGAAAAATTAGTTAAAAATACTTACCAAAAGTCCATGCTTTTCAAAACATTCGAATCAGAACGAATGGAGCTAAAAATTAAAAAGACCGAATTGTCGAGCGGTTGGTTAGAAGTTTTTAGACCATTCTGATCTCTAATTGTTATTGTAACAATGGCTATATTGGTCATCCAAACAAGAGGTGGTTAACCATAAGAGTCATCCAGACTCTTTGATTTTTTTATTTTTTTTACGCTTTGAAGTGGATAAATATTTCTACTTTTTGCATTCAATGCAACATTTTTCAACATCTTTAAAAGTGAGATATCTTTTGAGAGATTTTTTTAAGCTTGCATTTTCATTCATTTCATCTATTTCTTCATATCAAAAAACTTTGATTGATTCAAACTCTTTAATCATCATCTTCATCAAATATTTTCATCTCTCCTTTTGTACTTAACTTATTTATATTACTCATAAAAGAGAGACATATTTTGAAAAAGATTTTTGAACTTACATTGCATATATTTCTTCTACTACTTCATACTAAAAACTTTTATTGATCGAATCAAACTTGTAAAATTATCATATTCATCAATATTTCTCATTTCTTTCTTGGTACTTAATTTATTTCAATTATTCATTAAGAGATATATATATTGAAAATATTTTTGAAATTATGTTGCATTTATTTCTTCTTTTGTCGTCTCGTTGAAGAATTTTGATTATTGAATCGAGTTTCTAATTATTATATATATCAAAGTTTTTCATCTAACACTTGATCTATTATTTATTGCTATTCATTGAAGTGATAGCCTCTCTTAATACTTAACTTGTTTGTATTGTTTATCAATGAGGAATTCCATTGCAAAATCACTTTGATAAAGTGTGGGTCATGTTGAAGTCCCATAAAGATCAATATTGTATAAGGATTGATGCTCCTTATTGTAAGTTGCTGTGTGTATCATATTGAGGTCCCTAATGCATAATAGTGTGGATCATATTGAGGTCTTGCTAAAGCTCAATAGTGGGTCGTGTTGAGGTTCCATAAATCTCAACATTGTATAAGGATCCGTGCTCCTTTTTCGTAAGTAACTGAAAGCATTGTAAATGGTTGGATTGCACCATAAGTCAATCAAAATAGTGAAAAAGCCTTGCTCATACCGGAGAACTTGCTAACGAAGGACATAGATCATTGCTTTGGATCAAACCTTCACAATTACATCGTTTGAATCATCTCTCCCCCTTTACTTATCACTTTCATATTTGCACTGATTATTTGAATTAATCTATTTATTATTTACTTGCTTGAAATTAAATTAATCATTCGAAAAACTTTTTAAAAATCAATTCACTCCCTTTTGGTTAGTAATCATTTTCTTTCATTGGAATGTACAAATTGTATTTTCCATTTCCATAGTATATCATGTGGGACACGTGTATCCGACTTATTGATTCTTGTTGCTTCAGCTTATAAGTGAAGTATCGATTCTGTCTAGGATTTCGAAAGGTTATAAAACAAGAAGTTGAGAGTTGAAACATCCTTTAAACAGTGGTAATTTAATGAATACTACATCTCTAACATTAAACTCTTAACGTTCTTCGTCGTTCGTGTCCATTCCTTAACGATCTTGGAGATGTATATGCCCTACTTTGAATATGTTTAAAGTTCAGGTTTGATTCTTCGATCCAATGACTGGAAATTTTTTGTGGGGAGCAAAAAACTAAGAATTGCATGGAAAAATTGGATGACCAGTGCTATATTAAAAGATGAAGGTGGTCTTGGTATTCATTGACTTTGTGCTATTTAACCAAGAGAAAATTAGGCAAACTATGTCTTCAGGCAGGGGCAGAGGTAGGATTTTTTATCAGGAGGGGCATAACTTATCGATGTTGAACGTCCAATTTTTGTCATGGATATAATGATAATAAAAATATAAAACAATAACAAGACAATATTAAAATTGACATAGTTTATAAATTACACTTGTTCCTTTAGAGTTTTCATACTTTGATATCGTTGTACAATAACTTCGTTATCGAGTTTCAAAAATATATCTTCACCAAAGAGACAAAATGAGAGAATGAGAGAATTTGCCTACACGTGCTTNTATAAATTACACTTGTTCCTTTCGAGTTTCCATATTTTGATATCGTTGTACAAAGCTTCAAATTTCAACAATTACAATTCAACAATACCCAAATTTCAACAATTTCAATTCAACAACTCCCAAATTTCAGCAATTTTAATTCAATAATACCCAAATTTCAGCAACTTCTACTCAACAATACCCAAATTTCAATTCATAACAGACTAGGTGACTAAAAGTTGAATATCTACTACACCACCAAAAGTCCAGAACCGCAAAAAAATCATTATGTACATAAAGGAAAATAAATAAAATTTCCATCCATTCATCAAGTAAATAAACCCACTGTAGGTTATAAATCTAACACTGATTTCAAGTTTCAATTTACATATTCTGAAAAAAGGAGAATTACAAATTTACAATATAAGCGAGAATGCAAGATAGAAATTCGTCAACAATAAGTAATTAAATTGTAAAATAAAAGTATCGAGCTTACGAGTTACGGAGATAGATGATTCTCTAGAGAAAGAAGCCAAAAAATCCGAGGTCGGGTGTGAAGTGAAACTGTGAAAGTATCGAGCATACCGCATACGGGTCATAGGTCAGCCTTGAAATGGAGCAAACAGAGGCGGATCCACAAGGACTCGAGAGATTGAGGAGTCAGAGGGCCGGAGGCGCCGCAAATGGAGAAGACGGGTGGGTTTGAGGAAAGTGAAATGGGGGAAGTGAAATGGACAGATTGCAGACGGGTGGGATGGGATTCTTGGAAGTAAAATGGTTTTACATTTTTTGATTGGGCTAGACCTTGGAACTTAACATACAACTTAAAATAAATAAATAAATAAATAAAATTTCGAGCCCAAAAGTTCGACTGGACCATACTGGGCTTCGCTCATGTCTTCAGGTTTACTTCTCACAAATTAGGTAATAAATGTATTATTTATTTATTATAAAAATAAGTAATTTCAATCAATTATTATAATTTCAATTTATATTTTCATGAATCTCGATAGAAGGGAAAAAATTATCTTAAAATTAATTTTTAAAATTCGAATTCCCGTAATTTCTATTATACCGGGTTTTACTATGATGTGGAGAGAGAAATGATATCCTTCATGTTTAGTTTATGATTCATTTTTTTGTTCAGTCCAAGTCCTCCAATATTTGTAATTTAGTTCATTCAACTTCCAAATGTGATGCTTTGATCCTCAATTCCAAGATTCGCTTAACTTTCATCCATCTTGATCAAAACATGTTCATTTTAATTTTTCCTCCTTCAATACCGAATTTTCTCCTAAAATAATCAATCAACGCATAGTATTAAAGAGTTGTTTGGCCATCATTTCTTAAAATTTAATTTTATCCAACCTTATTTTCAATAATAAATTTCATGGGGCCATTACTTTTATTAACTTTTCAATCAACATTTTATCAATTTTTATCAAAATCTATTAAAAATTTATTTTTTGTCCAAATAAATAGGGGCAAGTAACTAGCTCATAAAAAAGAATATGGTGATTAAGGAAGCCAACTAAAACCATAAGTTGTGGAAAATGTGACCCCTATTTTTCCGTACAAAAGTGATTGTTAGATTTTGACAGATTTTGAAAATGTTATTGATATAGTTTTTAATTGAGAACTGTTGTATTTTTCAACCATAAGTGTACAATATTGACAAGTAGTGTAATGGAACTATGAGTCCACATAATCACTGTAACGACCAAGAAAAAATAAAAATTTTGTGTTTCGTTTTAAAAGAAATTTTCTTTTATAAATCACAAAATAATTTTAATTATATTATTTCGTTGCTACGACACTTCATAAGAGTCCAAATTAAAGTTTTGGGTCACGATAGTAAAGTTTCGCGTACTTGTTTTTTTCAAAACAAATTTGTAAGGTATTATTGAATTTCTTTTAAATGACAAGTTTTTATTTTGATTTGATTACGTCATTTGTGCCGACACACTTATATATTATTAATTGTTGCTTATGGTAAGTGTTTAAATTTTAAAAATTAAATACACCAATTATATTGTACCAAATAACCTCACTATTTTGAATTCTTCTCACTCTCGATTTTTCTCCACTAAAGCACCCCATACCATCCACTTGCCATAACCTCCCCCACTTACATTATCCGTGATAACCCTCATTTAATTAATTGCCAGCTGCCACCCATTTGCAATTTAAAACCATAATTACCTCTAATCAATATTGGTTGGAGCAGTTTGGTGATGTAATAACCATGGAGGAAGATTCCCTTGGGGTCAGGAGTATAAGGGGTGCTCGAACCCTGGTCAATTTGGGCATAACCCGCGGCTTACCTCCGCCAGTTACTGAGGGACCGGTGGCTAGTGGTTCAGGAAATTAGTCTGACTAAACTGAAATACTTGGATACCAAAAAAAAAAAAAAAAAACCATAATTACCTCCTACAACCCCCAAAAGCCATGTTTTCCCTCTCAAACTTTTATACCTATATATAAATTTATTTTGCCATTTTCCCATAGACCAAAAGCACTTTGAATCATAAAATTTTCCAAGGAGAGGCTAAGTGTACACGACATTTTATTACAAATTGGACACAAAGGGTATTCAAACTCCAAGCATTTAATGTAGGATGTTTTCGACACTGTTGTAAGTGAAGTAAAAATTATTTATTTTCGATTGCATTAAACGTGTTATTGTGTTATTCATGATAAAATGGAAGCACAATTTGACAGTTCAAATAAGAGATGAAGAGATGATTTTTTTTTTACTTGAAAGGGCCCCAATTATTTTGGTTAACTTTAAAGAGTCCCAATTAAAAAGATTTTTCTCGTAACGCTTCGAATTTCAAGAATCTTGGGGGCGTAACAATCGCTTCCACAAAGACTACTATTTGTAACTTCTACTTGATGAAAACAAAATGAATTTAGTGATTGATGATCTAAAGTATTCTAACGAACTTAATGTTATCGAAATGCACAAAATAATCGAATAGGTTTTAAATATGACTAAGATATTTGGGCGTAAGATGTCATATTTTCTAATCAAGACTATATACTTAATATTGTTTTCGGTCAGATTCTTGTAACGTATTCAAATGACCTCTCTCGAATTAAAATTGATTATATTTAACTAAATCAATTCTATATCTATACGTGAATCCAGATAAACCTTAATTGAGCACCTTAAATCTCTAACAATCCATTTAACGACTGCACTAACCATAAAAGGTATCTCTACACTTATACCCAAATTGACAAATTTTACTGTGTGGCCTAACTCTATAATTTACGCTTCTATTCGTTATATATTCACAAAATCATCGAATGATGCCACGTAATTCAAAGCATTCACAACCATAGATATAATCTACACATACAAATTTGAAAATTAAATAAAAGGATCTCAATAAACTACATTCTTCACCCTAAAAAAAACCTTAGGTGTGCATACTAAATGAAGAAAAACAAAGAATAATAATGAAATACATCACCAGGTTTTGAATTAAGATGAAGAGAATTGGAATAATCATGCAGTAAGATCCTCATCTTTCCCAAATGAAGCCCCAAACCCTCGGTCTTCAATTTCTTTATCTTGATTTACTTCAAACTATTTTTCTCTCCAATTCTCAAAAAGTGTAGGGCCTTTTTCTAACCTAGAATGGGTCCTTATATAGTATCATAGTTGATTTAAGAGTCCCACACATAAGGAAGAAAAAAAAAAGGGTAATTATATTACCATTACAAATTTTAATTACTACACCACATTATAATCACACAACAATTAAAATATATTTTTAATAAATACACCACAATAAATTTACAATTATAACCCTAATTCAATAAAAACAAGAAAAAGGCATTTTGTAGCAGTTTGGAACTTCGGATACGCTAGGAGTTGGAAATATGGTTTCATTTTT
>CAIGRQ010121956.1:0-13619 GCA_903798375.1 Fraxinus sp. D2006-0159 | reverse complement strand
AATGACACACTGTTGTAAAAATAGATGGATCCCATTCTGCTATCTTATTTTGTCCTGAACGTGCTTCCTACGGTAAGCACAATTCCCAACAATGGCTACATCATAGTTCTCCACTGCATAACCCTATGATAGAAAAAAAATGAAATAGAGATGATTAGGCTCCTCAACTTCCAACACACATATTACTCTGTAAAAGTAAACCACAAAAGATGGAAGAATCAATACCAATTTTAAATTTTTTGTCTAACTGGATTGAAGTAGAATTTCCACCATCTCTAGCTGCCAACCTTCCTTGTAAAGTTCTTCATTTAATTAAAAACATTCGATTCAGCAAGATGAATACAAACAGAATATGAAACGAAAAACACGCACAAACAGAATATGAAATTAATACAGAAGTGCATCAGCATACCATCAAGAAGCTCTACATCTAAAAGAACTCCAGTCTCTACAGTCCAACATCTAGCCACATTCTCTTTAGTGTATCCCCCACCTCAGTTACCTGCAAGCAGATAACACCTTTCAACAGTGGAACTACATAACTGGGCATTTCTTAAATTTTCTTGAACATAAGCAAGTGGTAGAGTGAAGAGTGACAGCCAAAAAATGTTACAACTACAAGCAAAATAACATCATCAATAGCTAGGTTGAAGCCGCCCAAACGATCGCAAGCAAGTGAATATACTCCATGTGGGAGAACAATTACCCCCCGTTGATAGGTTTCAACAACCTTCGTAACAACCTGCAAAATCTCATCACAATCCTTAAATCATCAAATCTGAACAAGAAACGTGTCAGAACTAGCGCTAAGTGTCCATTCACGAAAAATTACCATTTTGAAAAGACGGTAGAAACTAATGTCATCTATTCCATCCTTGAGAGGGACATTTATAGCATAAATTATGCCTTCTCTTTCTCCTACATCCTTAAAAATTAAATCAAAACATCGATAAAAATTCTTTAGAATAAGATGGAGTCTTAGAATAGTTTGAAGGCTATCTCAAAAGATTTTACAGATTTCAAGTCCCATCACAAATTACCTTAAAAAGGTACTTATCTAGTTGCAATGGAAAAATATCAAATTTGAAATATCATGTAATTCTCTAAGTTATATTGGCGTCACACTATTGCAGTGAGTTGTAACACATGATGAATTTTATATTCTATGATTTGCAATAGGCTAGGGATTTTCTGGAATTTAAGGAAAACATGAAATAAATAATTATCTAGGAAAATAACATTCAAAGATGCCGAAAGTGAATTGGCATATGGTAGAGATAAATGCATCTTATATGACTTCAAAGAATTTCTAGATATAGTAACAAAACTGAAATCTAGCTGTCTACCCTGAATAATAATCTGGGACCAAAACGAATACACAAGTGATTCTCAAACCTAGTTCTTTTTTGCAGCTGACTGTTTTAGTTAGACCTCATAAAAAGTCATTTCAATATTCTGCAAACAAGGTTGGACAAGCACATTAAAGCTATTTACAATAATTGAAATAAATTCATATAAAAACACTGTAGAAATTTTAGAGATATCTGCATTTGGGGTTAGTCACCAGATTTAAAATACAGTAAAAGATAGACACATAGCCAACAACATATAGATTACAAATCATTTTCACTAGAGATTCTCCTCCCATTTTACAGATCGCCATAAGCAGTTGAACCCCTCCGTAATAGCCATCAGTTTGCAGCCGATTCACCTAAACATGAAAAAAAAAATGATAAACGAAAATTAGCGCCAATAAATAGTATCCGTTTTACTCAATCGTCATCAATTTATTTAAAAAAAAAACCTAGCTGTGTTGAAATAGAGAAAATCAATCAATTCAAGGATCTCATTAACCCAAAGCACAATAAGATACAAATCCCAGACGAATTCGAAATCAAGATCAAGAAAAAAAAACATTCATACAAATTACTTTATGCGTGTATATATATATACTGAAAATGCATATATTACCATGTGAGATAGAGAATTGAATTGTTCGAGATCGTGAGTGGGTGAGGGGACAATGACCAGATCTGTGGAAGGCTCCAAACGTGTAGATGCCCAAAAATTAGCCTTGAACATCGAGAATCTGTAATCGTGGTGGAGAAAGTTAGGGGTGAAAAGTTAGGGTTTGATTTCGATTTAAAGTGGTGTACTATTTTTTGCAACGTTTATGTTGCCAAATGATAAGAAAAAGAAAAAAAATTTGTGAAAAGCGTATTTCAAACGTTGCGAAAAGTTTTGTTTTCCGCAACGTTTAAAAAACTTCGCAAAAAATAAAAAAATTTGCAACACTAAAAAAATGTTGCGAAAAGGTAATATTAACAACATTCACTTAAAAAATGTTGTCAATGCTCAATTTTGTTAAACAATAGCGACGTTCACGTATTAGAATGTTGCGATAGACCCTCTTAGCAACATTTAACTACCGAATGTNACCGAATGTTGCCTTTTATGTGTTGTAAATGATGTTTTTTGGTGTAGTGACATGTCCAATAATTCAACCTCTAAAATACCTTTTAAGGGCATCTCCTTATTCCTTAATATATTCTCGGTCCTCTGGCAATTATCATGTCTCTTTACTAAAACCTAAACATCCTTGAATAACGTAGGCTAATAAAAACTCGACTGAAGAACTTTTACTACTGTTTTGGTTACTACAAAATGATCTATGTATGGTAAAGAGTGGCAACATTCCAACAATTGATTTTGCTCTTCTTTTGGCACACAATGACGAATTATCCGATCTGGACCCCATCGATAAAGAAACTGATCATCCCAGAAGTAGTGCTTAAGATCACCGAATTTTTTTTCCCCTCGTGACTTGAGTATTCTGGTGAAATGACGGAGCTGACCAAGTAATTTACACAATATGCATACCATGGCATCGTCCCAATTTGAAAAAGCTTCTCATCCAAGAATAACTCATTTATTTCATCTGTAGGATCTGATCCTTGAGATTCTATGTGAGATAAGTAATTTGCAAAAACATTCTCACTCTCCTTTTTGTCTCGAATATCTAAATCAAATCATTACAAAAGCAGTATTCAACGAATGAGTTTCGATTTCACATCCTTCTTACTCATTAAATATTTCAATATTGGGTGATCTGTGTATACGCCTTTGACCCTATCAAATATGGTCAGACTTTGTCAAAGGCGAATACTACCGCTAAAAGTTCATTCTTCGTAGTAGCATATTTTAGTTCAGCCTCAACCAGATTTTTGCTGGTGTAGTGAATTACGTGTATAATCTTGTCCTTGCATCATACATCAGCTCAAACAGTAAATTTCAGTCAGGGGCATTAGATTTGGGGTTGAAACCAACTTTTCCTATAGAGTTTTAAATGCAACCAAACATTTTTCAGAAAAGTGAAAATGGGCACCATTTTCCAACAAATTGCAGAGAGGTTTTGTGATCTTGGAGAAATCTTTGATGAAGTGACAGTAGAATTCGACATGTCCCAAGAAGCTTCTGAATCCTTTCACTAAAATGAGTGGAGATAGCTTCTCAATTATCGATATTTTTGCTCTGTCGATCGCAATACCTCTAGCTAATATCAGATGTCCCAACACAATCCCATCCTGAAGTGACATTTCTCCCAATTAAACATGAGGTTGTCCTCTTTGCAACGCTGTAATACCAATCCCAAGCAATCGATGCATTCCTTGAATGAAGTCCCAAAGATCGAGAAATCTTCCATAAATACCTCAATAATATGCCCCACTATGTTTGAGTAAATAGACATCATTCAATGCTAAAATATGGCTGGGGCGTTACACAAACTGAAGGGCATCATTCTTTAAGCAAATGTGTCATATGGCCACGTGAAGATAGTATTCTCCTCATCATCCAGTGCTATAGGAATCTGATTATGCCCTGAGTATCCATCTAGAAAATTGTATTATGCATGCCCTGCAATCCTTTCCAATGATAAATGAACGAAAGGGAAAATGATCTTTCCGAGTGGCGTAGTTGATTTTGCGGCAGTCAATACAAACTCTCCAACTCGTAACTGTATACGGAATGAGCTCGTTATTATCATTTGGAACCACAGTGATCCTCATTTCTTCAGCACTACCTATACTAGATTGACCCAATGACTGTCAGATATATGATGTATGATCCATGCATCCAAAAGATTCAAAACCTCTTTTCTCACCACTTCGTGTATAGTGGAATTCAATCTGCACTGAAGCTCTACCGAAGGCTTGTAATCTTCTTCCATCAGGATTTTATGCATACAAAGAGAAGGGTTGATCCATTTTATTTCAGAGATAGTCCAACCAATTACTGTCTTTGATCCCAAAGTATCCTTAATAGCCGATCTTCTTCTTCATCTATAAAAGAATACAAGATTTTAACAAGTGAATTCTTCTTTTGAGCTCAAGCGTGGATCTTACTGAATAGATGGTAAAGGTTTTGTCGGACCTTTACCAAGCTCTAATCGTGGTTTCTTAAAGAATGGTGGTAAAACGACCATGTATCTAGCACATTCTTCTACTTATGCTTTTTCAAGTGGTATGTTCTCAGTGTTTACCAAGCGAGCCTCAAGCGGATCTTGAGGATGGTCAAATTTGAATATCTCTATCATTGCTTCTCCTATCACATCTATCGTCATACATGAATCTGATTCGTTCTGGAATTTGAATGCCTAGAAGATGTTGATTGTAAGTTCTTCTTCATCTAACCTCACTATTAACCAACCCTTTTGCACATCTATCAGAGCTTTGCCAGTAGCTAAAAATAGATTATCCAATATGAGAGGGACATTCTTATCTTCTTCCATATCCAGGATAACAAAGTCCGAAGGGAATATAAACTTGTCAACCTTCACTTTAATCTTCAACCCCAACAATGTGTTTTTTTTATTCTTTAATGTAAAATCATATTTTTAGCTCTCAACATGATTATAGATCCCTCCACGTTTTGGACGACTATTGGTATATATAAGGTGCCAAAAGATTGCATACCAAAAGTTTTCAAAACAAAATAAGGAAATAATTTTTTTCCTGGAATTGATACGCATGGTTCAAAGTGAGTGTACTCACAATACACGAATTTTGGCCTCAGGCAGTACTTTTTGTGACCTCACGTATGCATGGTACAAATTTTTGGGACCAATTTTGCAAATTATTCCCCGAACTTTCTCACGTGTGTATTTTGATCATTTCCCACAATTTCTCATCCGGTTGACTTCTCTTCAATTTCAATTGACTATTGGCACTTTTGAATCATCGTTTTGCATTCCGAGCCAACTTTTGAATTATTGCATTTTGGTCCCTGAACTTTGTATTTGATGCAATTGAGCCTTCTTTTCCCACTTATTTTCCTTACTCTGCCTCTTTCATCGATTGTTACCTACAAACAATATATCCATAGAATTAAGCCATGTTTGATACAATTCATTAACATTTAATCAAATTTAACGGCTAAATAAGCGTATGAAATACACTTATCAACACAAGGCAATAGTATTGATTGCAATTATTGTTTTTGAGAGTTTAATGAATGAGTCGACAGATTATTTAGATTAACTCAATAGTTGCTTTATGAAGGAATTTTAGCTGATGTTCTCGAATCATAACACAATTCCCTTGTTCGTGTCAATATGGATTATCTAGATAAGCTTCATCATCTTTGTTTTGCATTTGCTCATCCTTATTGAGAAATCTCGATGCAGGTGTTTTTGTTGATCGTAAATGTCGATCCACAAAATCGCCATTCAATGCTGTCGAATGTAAAGGGGCACCAGGGTGGAGATGATGATAAGAAGAAGACTCTCAACATGATCACCGAGCTTTTCACATCCAAGAACCTGAGGTAGTGAGATCTTTTGCTTTTTCTCATATCTTGTTTAGGAATTACATCCCCCAATTGTTATATTGAAGGCCATAAAGGCCAGGTTGACTCAGATTCTCTGAGATTTTAGACCACCTTCATAGTCAAAACTTGCCCATCATTATCAGGGATATGAAACGTGACAATATTTTCATTACATTTCAAAAACAAAATTGTGCTTTCTCCAATAGTATTCTGGAAAGTGATGAATTTAAACACAATGTTATAAACCAGATTGCATAGCAAAAGTTTTATTAAAACCAAACCAAACCAAACAAAACCTATTGAGCTTAGAGCCTATATGCAAGCAAAGGAAGAGCTCTAATCCTCACGCCAATGATTTCGGCAAGTCTCCCTCTTACATATGTAAAATGTTGTCATTGGTTCATCTGCCGACCGAATTTGAACTTGGTAGAAAGCAGCTTTCCCAAAGTTGCATGCAGGACATGTTGCTGCACATAGAATTAAATCTAATTAACCTCCAAGTCTATCCAACAGGATCAAGAATAATAAAAGTATATAACTTGCTAAATTACAATGTCGGTAATTTCATGCATCAACCTGGAAAAGGAGTAGAAGTACGAACAATTTCCAATGCTGACCGGTCCATAAACTAAAAAAGTCTTGTAAATTTTTATAAATTAGAACCTTAATGAAATTGATCACCATGTAAGCATGTATTATTGTATTAGCAGTGTGTTCAAAATTAAGGCCTACCTTGTATTGTGGAATTGTGATTGTTAACATAATATGTGAGACATGAAACCTTAAAATCGTTGTCTATTCAAATCTTCATTGCATGCACCATTGCACACATTTAGATGGAGAGAAATCAGATGAAATCTGGAAGGCCATAACACATCATGATGATATTATCGGTTCAGTAAGGGAGAACGTAACAAGCTAAATAAAAATTCTCAAAATAGCTAAAATATGTGAACTGAGTAACATATGGAATGAAACTATGGGTAGTTTAGACTTTATGTGGTCTTAGATGTCAAAAATGGCCTCTTGATGCATTTGATCAAGAGAATGCCCCCTATGTTAATGACAGAGAAGACCAAAATCTTGTTTATTATGTTGTATGGTCTTATCTAGTACTACCACAGATACCCTAAATGGTGTGCCGGTTTGATTTGTTAAACCTTTTGTTACTGATTTTTCCTAATAATAAGTAAACGCCATCATTTACAAACAAATTTCAAAATACACCACAAAGAAATATTCAATTTAAACAAAACTGAACATCAAATGCACAGATCTCATCATTACCAATGGCAGAAGCATTCCTAAAAACTCTTCACTTCCAAATTCGGAAAAAGACACAAAATAATTAACCAACTATGTCAAGAAAAACTTACTATCAGTTGTGGGTAAATTCTGTTGATCATTTTCAGAAAAGATGGGATCTACTGCTTTCTTAACCAATCGCATATGTCTCTTTATCTTTACCTGTTAAAATAGCACATAATATATGAGTAATTGCAAAAGGAGTGAACCATAGACAATTTAGCATAAGATTAATTGAATTACCCTCTTCTCTATCTGACATACATATGGACATGTTGGGCAGAAAAATCTGGCAGAGTGCCCAGTATTAGGCAGCTCATACAGAAGCATATTCCCACAAGTTGGGCAAAATTCCATTTCCACTCTAGCTCACTTTAAATGATCTAATTCAGCAATGTTTTCGTAATTCTCACGGCATGGTAGAAAGAATCTATAGAACGAAAAAAAAAAAAAAAAATCATTTTTTGCAACTTCAATTAATTATCGAGAAGCTGTAATTGCAACATGGTTGAGTAATAAGAATCAAATCCCTCAAAAAACTAATCAACCATAAAACAAGAATTCACACAGAGTACAATTTAACCCATATAATGGTTGAGTAACAAGAGTCAATTCCCTCAAAAAAACTAATCAACCATAAAACAAGAATTCACACAGAGTACGATTTAACCCATATTACATTGTTCAATCGATTCAGAAATTTTAGTTTGCAAAAATGTGAGACTAACCAGCAAACAGGCATTTTAACAAACATCTTGCAGACATATAAATTTAAAAGCAGGAATTGCAAGTTTCTTCCATCAATATTTAACAAAAATCTGAGAAGAAAATACTCTCTCGCTTAAATTTACTTTGATTTAGCAAAAAAGCCATAAAGGTACTTGCCTGTGAAACAATCTGAGGGTTGAGTTGATGAAATAGGGTTTAGAGGAGAACTTTAAACCTAAAGCCCCAATTCGTAAAGATGAACTTTATCGAACGATATATTACACTGATGATCCCCCAAACTTTTAAATTTGTCTCAATATTGTCCCCAGTAATTTAAGTCCCTGTTTGGCCCATTAAAATTATTTTCTCATCTCTCCTTATCAATAAAATTCTTCTTTTTTAATCACATTTTTCCCAAAAAAAAAAAAATAAATAAAAATAATTTAAACCATTTAGAGTGTGTTTAGTACACATTAAAATGAGAGAATGCATTTTTTTGAAGTGATGTGATGAGAAATATGTGGTTGAAAAAGAAGGAAAAGTTATGGATGTTATGGAAAATATTATTTTATTGAAAAATGTGTGGTTGAAAATGAGTAGAAGAATGAGAATGAAAATAATAATGTGAGACAAACAGGGGCTTAAATTTCAAATAATAGGGCCAAATGGACCGAATAAATATTTTAGTTTTATATGATTATGTCTGTTAAACTAAATTCTTTTTATTTTATTAGCTGTTGTCAAGATCGAATTCAAGTCACTTTGGATCGTTTTAGTGTATATAGCAATGATGAAAAAATATACATGTAGTCAGTCCATCAAAAATTTATTAATAGCCCGTTTAGTATAGATTAAAATCGGATTAAAATTGAAAAATTAGCCGTTATTGTTAACTTTTATTACAGAGGGGGATCCAATAATGACTATATTTTCAATTTTAATTGGATTTTAATCGGTACCAAATGGGCTCTAACTACAAAACTTTGTTAGTTTTGTTGTTGACATTTCCTATCTGTGGGAAAATATTTTGAGTTTTTTATTCAGTTCTTAATGATCATTTTTTAATGAAATTTCTTGTAATTTCTATTCAGAGTACTTTTCTCCCTGTGCTAGTGGTAGGATCAACTCTTTATGCGCCAAACATATCCAGATATCGTGTTCAAAACTACTCTATG
The DNA here is from genome assembly GCA_903798375.1 of Fraxinus sp. D2006-0159. Taxonomy (NCBI): domain Eukaryota; kingdom Viridiplantae; phylum Streptophyta; class Magnoliopsida; order Lamiales; family Oleaceae; genus Fraxinus; species Fraxinus sp. D2006-0159. The sequence continues at coordinate 4,605 of CAIGRQ010121956.1, read as the reverse complement.
CACATCGTGTGATTTTTATTTATTTATTTTTTCTAAAAACCATTTGCCCCTAAATATGCACTTATATTTAGGATATGTTTCAGCCACATTATTTTGGAATAATGTAATCTGTAATAGTAGATTGATGAAGAATGTGTGATTGAAAATGAGTAGAAGGATGGGATAAAAAATTTAATATTTACAAAATAGGGGCTTAGTCATCCACTATGGAAGGTTTGCCATTGCCTCTACCTAGAAGGGAGGCGACAACCAACGTTACATCCATGTATAGATTTACTTGGAGTGAGAAATTCGTAAAAGTTAAAATTTAAAAGAAATACTTCTATTATAAAGTCCTATGAGGAAAAAAAAAATGGCCTTCTAACCATTCAGCTATTACAATGTGGATTAGTATCCCTAAATTGTCCATGACAAAAATTTAAAATGCAAAAAGAGTTATTCAACAACAAAAATTACAGTAGTATTTTTTTACTGAACAAGTAAAAACTTGATAACTGATGGTAATTATATTCCTTATTCAGCCTCTCTTTTACATTTTCTGGTGGTATTTGAAATGCCAAGGTCAAATTTCAACAATTTCCCCCCTAAAGTCATATCTTAATGTAAATGTGTAATAACAGAAGCTAAAATTTCTGACTAGTTTTAAATGGTAGGAATAAGACTCAAATATTTTTTATGCATTTGTTTTAATTATTTTCTTAGTTAATTTTAGTTTTAGTAAAACCTTGACCTTACACAATTACGATTTTTACAGAACAGTGGTAATGCAATTCCAATTAGAATTTGGAAACCAAGGAAACCTTGAAGCAGATTATGGAAGTATTCGTTCATCCAAACTTTCCATATTCTGAAAACCAGATTTACGTTCATCGCATCAATTTACATGAGAAAGGGAAGTCCTACAAACTGGACAAGACTGGTTCTTTTGTAACCACTGATCAATACAATCAGAATGGAAGTAATGTCCACACTGAGTTATGTACTTAATTGTATCTTCACATTGGTATTCTTCAAGGCATATTGCACAAGCAACAACATCGGGACCTGCTGATTCTGTACAATACTTCATTTTCAACTCATCAACAACTATTGTCACAATGGTGCATTGTGACGTTGTTGCATCAGTATTTACATTGGTGGTTTCAGGTGGCATTGAAGTGGTAACTGCCGTGGATTGTGGCCTGAGAATTGGTGCCGTAGAGTTGTCAACTGTTGCTTGAGTGCTACCTCCACTTGATGTCAATTTCATCAAGCTTAAGAAGCATAATACGGCCAAGAATGTCGACATGATAACAAGAAAGGGAATAAAGAGTGACGATCTGATTATTTTGGACCATTTACTCCTCGATCCACCTGTAAATTTAATGAACAAATAATGGAACTGTATCTTAATTTTTACATGACCTAAAGTGGTAAAAAAAAATGTTTCTATTCAATAGAATGAATGTCATGTATGGCGCTGCCGAAGGAGCTCTTGAAAGAACCCACCTCGGATACTAAAGGAAGGAGCAACTTTACTCCATCCTTTTGTTGTGAGCCCCAGTAAAGTGAAGCACCAAGAGAAGGGCGTAGCGTTAAATCTACCTCTCGTAGAGGATCTTCAGTAATCATGCAATCACTGTCTCATGCCGTGTTCCCACAATATCAGTCCAATTCAATCTTCCCACATACGGCTTGGTGGAAAAAGATCGGTACTATGGTGACTACTACCGAGTTATATATTTTGTGATGAATCAAAAAATCGATTCATATATATAAGGAACCTCAATTTTTTCTACAAGTTATATTTTTCTTATTGTAATTATTTTTAATTTTCTTAATTAACAACAACAAAGAACTTCTTTTAATTACCAAAAGGATGAAAAAAATAATTAAAGCTCGATTTAAATATGTGAAAAAAGTTGAAAAATAAAAAGAAAGAAAACTACCTGTTTCTTGAGGACCATATTCATCACAATCTTTGCAGTAAGGGACATTCCATGTCAACTCGAAATTATTTACAATCCCCGTATTCTCATATTCACCATGCCAGGAAACTGGGATTTCTGAGCTAAAAATTGAACTGCAATTGTAATACAGTCTCATCTCCTCAGAAGTGACTATTGCAGTCGCAACCGTAGCATTTGGCAAGTTGCTAAGGCAACCAATTGGCTTAAAACGATAATACAGATTGTTTGTTATTGGACAGCTATAGAATATGTAGTCTTCATAAATAATTGCCTCAAAAGGCGACGATGAAAGGTTCAAGTTTATAAGACGTTTCGCGAGGCAATTTCCAGGATCAGAGAGAGAGACTCTTTGTGTGTAGTAGTCAATGTCTTGCACATAAAAATCTCCAGAAAAAGGAAGGTTTAAAGTGGTTTTATTATCCTGAGGATTGCATCTCACATCAGTATAGTCATTACAAACTTTAGGATTTTGGCCTTGTAACTTGAAAGGATACATTATGGGGAAATAGTTGTTTCCACAGAAGGAATTTGGACAAATTTTCTTGGAATGTACACTAGAAAAGATGAAGAAATAAAGTGAGAAGATGAGGACTTGCACAATGGCCATCTTTTCCAGGTAAGGCAATCCTAGCTCAAGTATAATATGTTGTGAACATGGCTTAGGACAAGAAGCTACAAACAAAAGAGGGTTCGGATTATCTAAAGTCAAGCTGGTAATAAAACAAATGTTATGTGACAAATCCTTCAGGTTGTGACACTTGACCAGTAAGAACACGGCAACAAGAAATCCCACGCGTTTCTTCATAATAGTTCATCATAAAGAAACAAATATTAAATAAAGAACTTGACAGTTTCTTTCAATTGAGAAGAGAAGAGCGTCATCGTTAATATATAAATAAATATATTCATCTTATTTTATATTTAAACTTTTAGACAAGGTGATTCAATATGATATCAGAGTGAAGGAATATCTTGGGTTCATAGTTTAGTGACACTAAAGTAAATTTCACATCAGGCATTTGATGAAAAAAATTATGTGATAGGACTAAACTAGGTGTGTATTATAGCGGTAAACTATAAATAAGTATATCATTTCCCTCTAACGCCCTAACCTTTTAGATGGTGTGCGGTTAACATGATTTGATGAGATTTTTAAACAAGTATATGTTGTCTTTTCTTGTGTTTTTTTCAAAGCAAAGGGTATTCTGAAAGCGACATTCCATAAGATCCCAAAGGGAGTCCAATAAATAAGTATTCTTCAAGATAATAAGGTGTGGTGCAGCAATTATCTGTTTTTATAGCATATTATTGGTTTTCTGAAAGATCCCTTAATTTGTGTTTGATCGCCTACGGAGGCAACTGATTAAATATCCGGTAATTTTCATCCTTAATTGACTACTGATACGTAATCACAATTTGTCATAAGATTCCACTAATCTTCGAAACTTGAGTTTATAGAACATATAAGTCAAGTGAAAAAGTGGGAAAGAGGTATGCATGGCAACACGGAAAATGTGACATGAGTCTTTGATGTGGCCTTGAAGAAGGTTAACTGAACCTGGACAGTCTCCATTGCCCTTTAGCGATCCTTGAATAAGAACATCCAATTACTGACCTCCAAATTCTTGGATATTCGTAGAATCAACGAGACTTTGATCATGTTAAATGTCGTGACCAGCATGGCACAAAGCTTCCTAACATGCACGTAAACAGAGTTTGCTTGCAAATCCAGAGATTACATCTAATAGCGAGTTAAGTATTGGAGTAAAATTGGTACCGATGGCCAATCTCCCCTCACCAATCGGTTCTGGTAGATTGTCCAATGGTTTTCAAATTCTCAGTATTGATAGGAGCTTGCCTACTATTTCCCACATCACCAGAAAACATTACTAGCAAGGACAGAGCCCAAACTTTTTGTCATATGAAATCAATTATGTTAGATTGCAACTATTATAATTTTGTCCATAGCCAAGTTAGAACTTGATGTGTCCTTATGATCACTTGGGGCACCTTTTACTTACAAGTTGATTTTTAACACAAGATCCACCTAATGATATTGTGATCATTGTTATTAAAGAATATGTGCCTCAGGAAAAAGCAGGGGCGGAGCCTCCTTAGGCCCAGGGAGGGCACAGGCCCTCCCTGGGCTTCTGAAAAAAATTTGGGCTTTTTTTTTTATCCCAGCCCAGCCCAAACATTTTTGGGCTCATTTTTTTTTTTTAATTTATCCGGCCAACTCCCAGCGGCCCAGCCCAATCTATACTATGTGTGCCCTCCCTGGGCTTCTGAAAAAAATTTGGGCTTTTTTTTTTTATCCCAGCCCAGCCCAAACATTTTTGGGCTCATTTTTTTTTTTTTTTATTTATCCGGCCAACTCCCAGCGGCCCAGCCCAATCTATACTATGTACTAACCTCCTTCATCCCAAACCAATTCCCAAATCACAAACCTCGTCTCCACACTTCGCACGATTTATCGCACCACCAGCCCCAGTCGCCTCTCCTGAATCTCTTCCAGCCAGACTGCCTGAGCCGTCCATTTCGTCTTCGCCTGAATCACCATTCGCCAGCTCCACCCCAGCACCCCTGATTGTCCACAGTCCACACCTCCCCGCAGCTCGCACAGCAGCAGCGCTACTTCGCAATCGCACCAGCAGCC
>CAIGRQ010121930.1:0-12823 GCA_903798375.1 Fraxinus sp. D2006-0159 | reverse complement strand
CGAGAGTTTCAAACATTATTTTGGTCTCTATGTGTAGCCCATTGCATTAATCTAATGTTTCATGATATTGGTAGCCTTAATGAAGTTAGTAATGTCGTATCTCAGGCATCAAAAATCACAAAATGATGAATTGTTGATTTTGTTAGTAGCCTTAATAAAGTTAGTAATGTCGTATCTAATGTTGATTTTGTGTTTTGGGAAGAGTGTGATACTATTATACAACTTTTTGAGGCCTTTGTCGTGTTCTATGAATTGTTGATAGTGATGAAAAGCCTTCGGTGGGCTACTTATATGATGTGGCAAAAAGTGAGATGGAATGCAGATTTCAAAGAAGAAAGAATAGAATCCTTATTTGCAAATTGTGACCGATCGGATAGTCAATTTCGTAAGAATCTTCATACTATTGGATATTGGTTAAACCCTTCTTTTCATTATAATAATCGTGATATGAAAATCATAAACAAATTATTTTATGACTTTTCGATGTAATTGAGAAATATGCTTATGGTCATCCTGATTAAAGAAGTAAATTCACGAGCGAAATGAGACTATTTAGGCAAGCACACGATGACTTTGGACATTTATCTGCTGTAGCTGATCGCCATAGAATGACTCCTGGTAAAATTTCATCCTCATGTTATGTACTTTGTTATATTATATAACTCATATTTTAGTTTATATAACATACATCTATTTTATTTTCTCTTTGTTTTTATATAGATGAATGGTGGATGTGTTATGGCAATAGTGCACCAAAATTACAAACACTTACAATTCGAGTATTAAGTTAAACATTTAGTTCTTCAGGCTGCGAGAAAAATTGGAGTATGTTTGAATATATTCATTCTAAAAAGGAGAATTAGACTCAAGCACCAAATGCTTAATGATTTTGTTCATGTTCACTACAATTTAAGATTGTAACAACGGTAATATTATTTTAATATTTTTTTCTTGTGATATTTGATCTTAAGATTTTACTTTTTTTTTACTAGAATTATATTTGATTATTTATAAATTGGATAATAAACTTTGTTTAGGAATTACTTCAAGAGTCAAAATTATGATCCTATCGATTTTGAAAGGTTTGGAATCTATGGGGTGTTAGAGGAAAAGACATCAAATTTGGTAGATGGTGAGTTGGAGGAATTTTGTCATGATTTGGGTGCATTTACTTTACAAAATGACGACAATTATTTGATTGGAGCTATTGTTTCTTTTTTATATGAAAGCATATATGATGTAGAATTTTAAAACTTTTTTCTAGATGAGTTATATTTTGATGATCTTGATTGTGTTGAAAATATTGGCAATGACAATGAACATAGAAGTGATACAAACAATGGAAACAAGGAGTTTAGTATGATTGAACTCCATCATTTGTACAAGGCGAAGGAATTGAAGAATTTGTGTCCGAGACCCCAGCATGGATGCGATTCAACTCTTCTTAATTAAGAAAATATTGACTTATATCAAATAACTTTCTTTGTTAACTTGTTCTTTATCCATAAATGACTTTTAAATGATGGTTTTATTTTTGCAAGCATATTATTATAACATATAAAGCTATCTTGTTGAACTTTGTTAGATAAAGTAGTTATTTATCATTGGTTGTTGTTTTTATTGTTTCAAATGCATGTTTGACTACAAGTGACTGAGAATTTGTGAATTTGGGATACATATTGATCTTTGAGGTTAATTTAGTTATTGGTAGAAAATGGTAAAATTTTATTGCTCAATTAAAATAAATAATAGTATATTTGATAGGAACTGATCCGCATGTTGAACAACCAAGTAACCGGTTAAACCACTAATTCATTGACCCACTGTATTGTCAGGGTCATTGTTTGGGTGAGTCTGAAAACTATGCTAATTATTGCGGTTGTTATATGAATTCTTAGAACAAATATTGTGTTTAACTAAGAATGATTATATGTAATTGAATTAGTTAAATAGGCTCAATGAGAACTCGAGATAGGTAAATTGTATACAATAGAAGAATTCAATTGAACACTAAATTAAATTTGTGAATCTTGAATTAAAACTTGAAGGTAATAATAGATGAAATTGTTATGCCCTAATATTTCATTCCATATTTGAATTTTAAATCGATCTGTGTCTCCATCTTGCTATATTCAATTAGTAGATAAAGTTAGAAAAACAATTACCACAATCACAATTCATTTTCATTCATCAAATAAGAGTTAGAAATCCTAAATTAGGGAATAAAGTATAGTTCTCGTGGGAACGATCATCTAGACTCAAAAGTCCATTATATTACTTGTTACGATACAAAAAACACAACAAGTTTAGAACGACATTGCCGAGGGCTATTTACATTTAGTCTTACTGAACTTTATTATCTACTGTTATTTGATTAGTTTACCTTTCTTATTTACATATAAAAAGGTGTTCATTGTATGCTTCATTTGAAAGGCGACAATCTTGAACCATTTGATTCAGAGATAGAATGTACATACAAACGAAGAAACAAAGAGCACAAACAAAAACAAAAACAATAGATGACTAAAGATCAAAACATTTGTATTCCTATACAACCAATTGGACAGGATCCGCTAGAGTAGCGGTACAACAAAATTACTAAAATGAGCAAATGGAGATAGATAAAAGAGATTTGTGAGTCTCAATGTTCTTGATGCTTATAACAGAGCCCGAGCGCCTCGGTATTGTATATCCAAATTTCAAGGTGAATATCTTTCAGATAAATGCAGATTTGATCAATTTGACTAGCAACACTTTCCAATTATACGGGTTACTTCATGAAAACTCGAACACACATATCTCAAGATTTCTCTGGAATTGTCAAAATTTCCATACGCCAAAGGTTAATGAAGATGTCTTCAAGCTACGGTTATTTTCTTATACATTAAAAGATGCAGATTTGCAATGGTTAGATGTTGAACCTCAAAGCATTACTACATCAGAGAAACTGATTAGAAAATTCTGCAACAAATTCTTCCTACAGACAAAAGTAGCAAAAATCTGACTAGAAATTCAAACTCCAACAAAGAGATAGAGAGAGTTATCATAAGGAATGGAACGTATTTAAAGAGATGATGAGGAAGTGCCCAAATCATGGAAGAAGTAGAGGAAATCAAGTACAATATTTCTACATCGGACTTTCTTTACTATCAAAATCTTCGTTAGATTCCACTCCTGGTGGATCAGTCATTGGTAAATTAGTTCAACAATGCCTAGACTTGTTTCAGTTAGTTGCCACTACACATTCTATGTTCTCATGAATTAGATAGCACAACATCCACCAATGCTCAAATTGATGCTTTAATAAAACAATTAGAGTTACTCATAAAATCACAAACACATGGAGCGAATACGGTGATGGCCAATCCATTATGTGAGAATTATGGAGCCAATCATCCCAGAGAAAATTGCTTGTCTATAGGTTTTCCTAAGGGACAAGTAAACTTCATTCAGAATAGTTCCCACCCTTATGGACAAACATATAATCCAGGATGGAGGCAACACTCAAACTTTAGATAGTCTGATAGTCAGCATATGAATAGTTCAAATGATTCCAAAAACAAAGTTTGGGAAGATGTTCAATTAGTACATGTAAAATATAGACAAGGTGTTCCAGGGAATTGATACAAACTTTCAAAATCAACAAACATCTATCAAGAAGTTAAAGACATAAATTGGTCAGATAACTCAACATCTACAGAAAGTCTAAGGGATCATTTCTAAGCAATATAATGACAAATCCTAAGGAGCATGTGATGTCAATAAGAATAGAGGAAAACAATCCACCAAGGGTTCCTATAAAAGTTAAACCATATGTACCTTCATTTCCATTTTCCCAAAGACTTTGAAAGAAGTCGATGGAAGAAAAATAGAAAATATTCATACTATAACTACAAGGAGGGGAGAACAAGTACCAGAGATTACTGCAAAAAGATCAGAAAGAAAAGATTAGAAATAGGTTAATAAAGCTACAATAGAAGAAAAATCGGCACCATCCTTAATTGAGAATGAAGAAAGTACAGAAACATTCATTACCAAGACACCAAATCCAATCAAGACTTGTGTGTCTTCCATTCTTTTTCCTCAAGGGATTAAGAATAACAAACAATATACAAAATTTGAAAAATTTATTGATGTTCTAAGGAAGCTTCAGGTCAATATTTCATTCATTGATGCGATATTACAAATTTTAAGCTATAAATTTTTGTTTGAAAGATATGATAAATAATCTGGAGTATGAAACTGTAGCACAAACAGAGGAAAGTAGTGCAAGATTAGAAAACAAATTGCCTCTCAAGTTGAAAAATCCATAGAGTTTTGTTTTGCCTAATTCGATTGGAAATTCTTGTGCTATTAATGCATTGTGCGACACATGTGTTAGTATAAATCTAATGTCATATTCAGCTTATAGGAAATTGGAATTGAGTGAAGTCAAATTAATATCAATAACAATATAAGTAGCTGATAGAACAATTTTAAGGTCATATGGTAAAGTTGAGGATGTGCTCATAAAAGCAAGATATTTAATATTTTATTGGACTTCATTGTGTTGGACATACCAAGAGATCTAGACATTTTATTTATATTGGGTCGGCCATTCTTAGCAACAGGGTCGAACCCTGATTGACATGGAGAATGGTGAGCTAATATGGGTGGAGAACAAGCAAGAGTATTCAATATTTACACCCAATATGAGCAACCTCCGATATCAACGTTTGTTATAGAATTAATAAAGAAGAGCTACCTGATCAACGAAGATGTCATAATAGAAAATCAAATTTTGTTGGACTTCTTGGTAGAGCTGAGAATGGAAATATCAAAATTTGGAGAGCAAATAAAGAGTGCATTAATGAAAATTGCACAAAATATAAAGATGGAATAACTTGGTTTGAGCCACCATAATCAATCATGGCAAAAAGTCAAGCTAATGACTTTAAAGAAGTTTTTTTTTTTTAAGCAACTCAAGCTCTATCTATTTCTTATTACTTAGTTTTTAGTTTTATGATTGTTTATTTTATTATCGTAACATTCTCACTATGTTGTTTGTGGGCAACAACGTGGTTAGAAAACCAACCCATATTCACCTCACCAGGGTGATAGAGATACAACAATTGATGTATTATGAGAAGTCGTAACCTTAATTTGTATTTATTTTAATATTGGGAACAATGTATATTTAATGTTTGGGAGTTGAATCATCAGTTGTTAATCTCTATTGTCATTTGTTTGTATTTTGTGTTTTTGTACTTGTGTGATATGATTTTATTTCATGTGTTTTGTATGTCAATTTTTTTTCTTTATATGCATATTTGTGTGAGTCAGATAGCCTTGTCGACTAGGATAAATATATTTGAGAGCATGTATTAGTTTGTGGATTCTGAATGAATAATGTGCCTTAGTTGAATTTTCTACTTATCCATGTAAAACTGAAAATAGTTATGCACAATAATTGAGTTTATTGTAGTGCAGGAATTGTACGATTCATATGTATAGGTTGAATAGAAGACTTAGAAACTTAATCCCTTAATCTATGATTCACAACATCCTTTAACCATATATTTTACAATTTGGGATGTTCGAGTCAATAAAAGAAATGATTTAGGATTGTGGTGATTCTGTGCATGTTGAAAAAGATTGGTGTGGAGTGTTTTTAACTTTCTAGTATGAACTAGGTGATGACCGAATGTTAGGGATCTAATCCCTGTAAATTTTATTTTTCTTTTATAGAAAAATATGAATTGCACTTATTGAGCTTATGCTTCACGCTGACACCTTTTTCACCCGAGTTAGTAGTCCGTAGGGATATCTTGAAACCTAGTACCCTTTTGGCATCCAAAAGTCGGGGACTTACCAACCAAAAGCTCGTTACAGGCATCAAGAAGCAAAAAGGGTGAGTTCGTAGTCCGTAGGGATATCTTGAAACCTGGTACCCTTTGGCATCCAAAAGCCGTGGACTTACCAACTAAAAGCTAGTTACAGAGATCAAGAAGAAAAAAAGGGTTACGTCAATATTAAGCCGAAAAGAAAAATATCAATACAAGCAAAAAGAGAAAAACTATATGCAAGTGTGCAAGTAAGAGCTAAATGTTGGGAGCTCAGAGAACTCGTGGGATTAAACACTTGGTATAAACTTGATAGTTGGAGCACTCATAATTTGAGGAAATCATCACAAGATTAAATTGCTGACGTTATCAATTAGACTAAACTAAATTAGAATGATGTAAGGAATTGATAATTGAAACTAAATCTCAGAATTATACTTCGGGGAGAGAATGAAAAAGACATGTTTGGGGGTGTGTGAATCTCAAAAGCGAAGAAATGAAATAATTGACCATTGAGGGTTGCAAATTGAACCAACTTGTGAATGTACATCACTACACTTGATTCTTAACACAAATACACCCATTTTGCATTTAGATAAATGGAAGTTTGGCTCTTACATTATGATTTTGAAGTCGTTCATAATTGTGATATAATGTTCTCAATACCGAGCTAAAAAGCAAGCTATCTAAGTGTTTTTTGTGTGTTCCTTAGTTTCTTTTTCTATGTGTTTGCTCGAGGACTAACAAATTGTTAAGTTTGAGGATATTTGATTATTGGTTAGATTTTATGAGTATTGAACGTTTTTAATGTGTTTGTTAGTGTTGTTTTATAGGTGTGGTGAGGTGGTGTTAATAATTGTAGAAGTGGAGAAAACAAGGCTATTGACATAAAACGGGAACAAAAAGGTAAAAGAGTCAATTTATACATCAAAAGAAGAAAAAAAAGACATATGACCCCAGAGGTAGCGTCCCAGGAAGGATAGAACTGTGGCGCCACGGTGCCGAGGCGCCACTCCCATGTGGTCTCAAAACTGCCTGTTATAATTAGGGTGTGGAATTTTGGCCCCTTTTTAAAGCCCATGAAAATTACAAACTTTGAAAAAAAAAACATTGAGGGAAGTATAAATACTAGAAAAGAGGCACTTGATAAGAGTTCCACACATTGAGATACACAAAATACAACTTGAGAACTAGAGAGCAAAATCAAAGAAGAAAAACAACAAATTAAGGGTTTGGAATCAAGATTTGGAACAAGAAGATGAACTTGGTGCTAGAATCTATTTCTTTACATCTCAATTCAAAACTCGAGTGATGTAAACCATTATTGTTATCTGTTTTTCTCTATACATGTGAGTAGCCATTTTTTTATTAGGGCGAACAATGTAATCTATTTGAGACCCTTTATTTCTTTTATTCAAGATTCTATTTCTTTTATAATATGCGTTGACTTTATTCATGAATTTAGTCTTCGAATTACTTGATCAATGATTTAGAGATTTTGTGAATCTTTTACGAATCGATAGATGAGTTTTAGATTTACACCACATAGTAAAATTCGATAATTTAGTATAATATATAAAGATACTTAGAGTAATTATTGCGGTTGTTAAATGAATATTTAGAACTAATATTGCGTTAAACTAAGATTGATTATATGTGATTGAATTAGATACATATGCTCAATGAGACTAGAGAAGGGTAAGTTCAATACAATGGAAGAATTCGATCAAACATTATATTAGATTTGTGAATTTTGAAATAAAATTTAAAGGTAATCCGTAGATGAAATTGTTATGCTCTAATATCTTATTCTATATTTGAATTGTAAATCGATATGTGTGTGCATCTTGATATTTTCAATTAATAGATATAGTTAGAAAACAATCACAACAATCACAATTCGTTTTCATTCATTAAATAAGAGTTAGAAATTTTAAATTAAGTATTAAAGTATGGTCTTCATGGTATCGATCATCTGGACTCAAATGTCTACTATACTACTTGTTATGATATCGTACACTTGGGACATAAAAGTGTAACAAGTTTTTTTGCACCGTTGCCATGGACTATTTACATTTAGTCTTAATTTACTTTTTTTTAACTGTTATTTGATTAGTGTACTTTTTCAAACTCAACTAAAGCTTCGAACCCATACTTAAAGCAGTATGGATAAGAACTGAACATTTAGATAACAACTAACTCTAGACAATGATAAGAATAAAAAATAACTACTAACTCTAAATGGAATTAAGTCCCCGTTTGAGCCCCATTTTGTTATGAAAATGAGTTTTGTAACTGTAGTTATTTTTTAAAAAGTCTGGTTAAAAAGTAAATAAAAGTTTTAGGTATACGGGTAAATTTATTTTATTGAAAATAATTTTAAAGAAAAATAATTTTTTAGAAAATGGAGCTCAAACATGAGCTAGAATTCTAATATAACTAAAATTAAGAAAATTATCCAGAAAAAGAGAAATTTATTTTCAGAGTGCTAAATGATGAAATTTGGCCTAAATAGGCTATACATCAAGGCGAAGCCTTGAGTTTGCTCATTGTGATATTTGCTAACCTTGATGATCATTGGGAACATCTTCAAGATGTTTTTGTTGTTCTTCGTACGACAAATTTTATGTTGTAGTAGACAAATGTTTTTTATTGATAGACCATATGGTATTCTTGGGATATATGGTTTCAAAAGATGTGTTAGTAGTGGGCACAATAAAAGTCGAGGCATTAAATCATTGACCAAAGCCGACTATAGTTATTACAGTTCGCAATTTTCATGGTCTTATTTTCGTTTACATGAGAGCATTTGCAAAAGATTCTTTAAACATGAGATATTCTCTATTTTAAAGAGTCAACATTTAAAATCATGCTCCAAGAGACTCTTTAAATGAACATTTTAATTTAGAGTTAGAGTGCCAAACTCACTCTCTCTAATTAAATGCATTCAAAATGTTTCAATTTTCAATGTAGGAAAACAATAAAATAAATTAAAGAAAAACTAGTCAAAATAAAATATGAAGAAAATTAATAAATATTTTTTGGAAGTAATTAAAATTAAGTGTTAAATTTAAACAGATTGTTGGAGTACTTCAAAATTTTAACTCTCTAAATTTATATATGCTCTCAAAATGATAGAATACACTATTTAAAAATAGGGTCTCTTAGAGATGCTCTGAGATTTATACCACACTTCAGTGGCATCATAGCACATATCACGAATTGTATCAAGACCGGTAGCTATCAATTTCAAAAAGAGTTTTTGCTATACATTGATCGTGATTCCCTTAAACACCTTAGTACTCAAGATAAGGTGTCTGCTCAACATGCAACCTAGATTGCATACCTGTGGTAACTCACTTTCATAAATAAACACGAGGCAGACACTTTGAGAAAGGTACAGATGCATTGAGCCGGTATCGATCTCTCTTGACGAACTTAGAGGTAGAGGTACCATGATTTGAGACCCTATGCGACTTATATACTACTGATTCATATTTTCACTAATTATCCAGAAGTTACATGAGGATGCAAAGTCAGATTTTGTGTGGGTTGACGATTTTCTCTTCAAAGGAAACTAATTATGCATTCTAGACACCAGTCTGCGCTTTAAAATTAGAATTTCATAATGAAGGACACATGGATTGTGATCGTACATTACAGCTTGTTGATGCATCTTATTATTGGCTAACAATGCGAAATGAAGTGGAAGATAGCCTTGGACTAATGTGAGTTTTGATTTTGTTTTAGGTGTGTCTCGAACTCAGTGGGACATTGCTTCTATCTTTGTAATGGTAGATCGTTTTTCAAAGATGGTCAATTTCATCCCTTGCAAGAAGGCAACAGATGCAGTCAGCGTGGAAGTGTTGTATTTTCGTAGGTATACGGTAACATGGACTTTCTACATCTATTGTAAGTTGGTTATTTCATTGAACAACTGTAAAATATTCAAAAGATGATCAAGAACATCTGCAAGTCATCAATGCCAAGTATAAACAAGATGTAGACAAGAAGAGACGACATGTAAAATTTGAGGTACGAGATTTTGTTTAGGCAATGCTAATAAAGGATCGTGTCCCAACTCATGAATATAACAAACTTTCTGCAAATAAAATTGGACATGTAGAGATCATCACAAACATTGAACTGAATATCTATCATTTGAAGCTGCCTAGCCATATGCTTTCGATATTTTTGATGTCAAATATCTGTTCCCATATACAAGGGATAATATTAATGATGATAATGCTCCATCCCAAAAATATTCTAGGACGAATTCTCTCCAACCAGGAAAGAATGATACATCATGAAAAGAAAAAAGATTTTATGCAAATGTGGGATTGAGGTCGAAAGAAGTAATTTTTCAAAGTATCCGTTTTCAGAGAATTTCGTGCCGATTTTAAGTGAAAACAGCTCGTTTGGACCAAATTTCATGTTTAGGGCTCGAAAAAATGTTTCTCGTTTTTCTGGATAATTTTATTTATTTTAGTTAGATTAGAATTTTAATTCTAGTTAAAATTAGTCGTTGTCTTTATCTAAAGTTAGTTTTTATTTAGAAGTTTAATTGTTATCCAAAATTCATTTTATGCTTTATTATGAGTTGTAAACCTTATGACAATTAGTTGAATTTGAATTCAATAAAGAGTCTTGAGATCTCAAAATTATTATATATTTCTTGGTATTTGTGAGCGAATTAACAAATTTTAAGTTTTTGTGAGACTTTGTTCTTTCCTATAAGTTCCCACCACATCAATTTCATATGCCAATGAACTTGTAATGCTTTGTACAAACCAGTCCAAGCCCATTTTCGGCTAGTACAATTGAAAATCGACCATCCTTATGTTTCCTAAGTTTGGATATAAAGTCGAATTTTTATGTTAATACTTATTATTAATTTTAATAAAAAAAAATAAAATTTGGGGGATAATGCATATAAGAATTTCTCGTCATTCACTCCAACAAATTAGATATGGTTAGGATATAATGAGAGGTTTTAAATTTAAATGTGAATTAAATTGCATTTAATTGATAATTATAATTTGATCACTTTTCTATTCAGCTAAAAACACGAATGAAAAACTTGAAAAATTATACATAATAAAACCACCCCTCTCTTCTGTGTAATAAAATTCCTCTAGAAGATAAAACTCCAACTTTGCATCTACACTCACAAATTGGACTCTTGATCGCATTAGAAGTTAACAGCGTGTACTTTGTTAGTTCTGATTTTCCAGAAAAACAAAATGGTAGCATAGCATATTCCTTCAAAGATTTTGTCGGTTGAAAAATTCATACTCTCAGTTAATTGATTTCATCGATGCTCTAGTTTCCATCCAATTGCATATGTCCTGAGCATCATATCACAAACCCTCAAAAACCAGTTGATGAATTTACAAGTTCGACATATAACACAACAAAAAATACAAGCAAAGAGAATTTGAGTTTGAATAATGTATTAGTTGCGTCTTAGCTTGGCTTGTTGAAAATATTTTTTTTTTAAAACAAAACACCAGCACAACCTCAGTGGGTTTATAGGCACCACCAGGGAAGGCTGATGGGGATGGATTCGAGTTCCCAACTGCATATATAAAATTAAACTCATGAAATAAGATGAAGGGGACATAAACTTGACCTCCCAAAGGCGAAGAAATGCAACAAGTGAAAGAAAGGAAAAGGAGAGGAAATAATACTATCAATAAAAAAAAAAATAGGAAGCAAGAATCAAGCTAACGTCCTCTAATAGTGGGAAATTCATGTCTGTCAATCTGCACAAGGGCCCGAATTCTCTGTGGTAGGCCAAGTGGTCCATATTCCTAATAATGGCGCTGGTTCCAACCCTCGATTGCAAGTGAATCAAGAACCGGTTTCCCTCATGATAAGTAGGAAATAGTGTCACAATCAAGTGAGAGAAGATGTCTTATCTGTCTGAGAATGATCCGAATCATCCAGGGTCCTCACCCCTAGTGATATAGTGAAGGACCACAAGTAAGTAAGTCTCCACCCAAATGTTTGATAATCCGAGTTGTCAAGTAAATGAAATCTCATTCAGGATAGCTCGTAACTCAACCTTCAAGATAAGGCAGTCTTCATATGATGACGAGAAGGTTATAATACAAAGTACATCTTGTTCATGAATAATGCCTTACCAATAGCAAATCCATTCTTGACGCATCAATTGATGTTGATTTTGTGAGATCCCATCATTGGAGTATGCCAAAAAACTAATATATGGGGGTGCCGAGAGAGATAGAGTCAAAGAAATACCAAAAGATGAGGCTATAGATGAGTCTTCATGTCAATGAATCGATCCACATAAGCAACCCTTATGAGGAAGTGAAATCATGCAATAGATTCTTCAATTATCCATCTAGGCTTCATGCGTTTCTTATTGTGCTTTGCATCGTTTCTCGCAAGCTATATGAACCAAAATATAAATAAAGAGATGACAGTGCGAATGTGGCCCTTATGAACATATTGACCTAAGTACCTTCATCTCTGGAATCGAGATCTAACTCTCTCACTTAATCTCATAGGTACATGAATATATATCCCATAAATGATTCTATACCAGCTTAGAAATTGTATTACCTGTGAAAATATGTGAACTAGTCGAGATCTCTGAGTAACACTGACATCGAGAGGCCATATGACAGCCAATTCTCCTTTGAATTGCTACACCAATTGGTATCAAATTCAATCACAGTCTCCAACCGAAGAAAGAAATTTAAATAGGAATAGTTGGGCACCACATTAGCTGATATGAGTCCTGAGGCTATCTATGAAAGTGGACTAGCTCCTACGCTGACCTGGAAGAAAACTACAATCTGGTATATCCTTTCAAAAAATTAGATCCGGGGCATTAGCCCATTGAGGTATAACTCCAATCTACTCAACCATTGATAGAGGAAGTATCTGAAACAATCATCTAATCTCCCATTCTAAGCCATTATAAAAACCTTGAACCCTCTCAAAAGAGTGTTGTTGGGAATCTACTTATGCAT
>CAIGRQ010121878.1:0-10384 GCA_903798375.1 Fraxinus sp. D2006-0159 | reverse complement strand
ACGACGGTGACGCTTATGGTGAGTTGCGGCTGTGTTGGCGACATTAGTGATAGTGGTTGTGGTGAGTTGCCAGCTGTGGTAGCGTCGACGGAGCAGGGTTAGGGTATGTGAGGTGGTGGTGGTGGTGGTGGTGGTGGTGCTATATAGTCTTTGTGAACAATAAATTGGTTAATCGTGATATTAAAACACACTATGACTTGTAAAATTTGTAACTTGTGATTGAAAAATAATTTGTTATCTATTATTTTAATAAGTTGTGATCTATAAAATATGTGATTTGTGACCACAAAAAATGAGTGACTAATTAATTTGAGAATGTCACCAAAAAATAAATGAGTTGTGACCAATAAAATTTTCGATTCGTCATCGATGTATAATATGTGACCTAAAAATTGTTATCGTGACTCACAATTTATTAAGAATGTAATCGAGTTGTGATTAATAAAAATTTTGATTTTGTGATCGATGAATAATTCGCGACTTATAAAATTTTCTATTCATGACCGAGAAATACATATAAAATTCTTGATTTGTCACCATAGAATAAGTTGTGATCAATAATTTGATAAATTGTGATCAATTTGTAATGAATAAATGAGTTGCTAAGATCACAATGCACTGGTCACATGTTTGAGTTCACAAGTCACAGTCATTTTGTATATGTCATAAATCAATATAGATGGATCACGGATCAATACGATCAATTAATTTGATAGTCATGATCATATCGAATAGAACTGTGGCTAATTAGCTCAACGTTAGGGTCACAGATCACTGTCACACGTTTGAGTTCACAAGTCACAGTTATTTTTTATAGGTCATAAATCAATATAAACGGGTTATATATAGAGTCACGATTCAAATTTACATGTCACATTTCATATTACTAGTCACAGGCAACAATCATGGGGTCAAAAATCATGTCAACTGTATAAAAAAAAATCATATCATATGGTCATGATAGTCATGACCATATTGTATAGAACTGTGGCTAATTAACTCATAGTTAGGGTCACAGATAACTATCACAAGTTTGAGTTCATAGGTCACATCATTTATTATAGGTCACAAATCAATATAAACGGATTATAGATCAATATTAATAGATCACATGTTGTTTTGTAGAGTCACGATTCAAATTTACATGTCACATTTCATATTACTAGTCACAGGCAACAATCATAGGGTCAAAAATCATGTCAACATACAAAAAAAAGTATGATGAGTTGTCGTCAGAATATTCGTCGGAGTTGGAACAATTGTCGGAATTTGAAAGTTGTTTTCTTATTTTTGAAATAGTATATAGTAAAAATCCGAGTAATGAATTTTTCCCATTTTTTTTACGTAATTTTTTTTCTACCTGAAAAAATTTAGTGGGTTTGAGGACTGGGTCGGGCTGTAATCCGTCCCTGCCTGAAACCATAAATTGTAATTGCATTTTGGAGACGATGATCTCGTTTTCAAGAATCTCTTGTTCATTAATACAATTTGAAGTTAATAAGACAGCTCACGCATGACGCACCAGCTAGGTTTGCCTTCAACAACTTTCAAAATAGCTTCTGGACGATAATTATCTGTCCCAATTTGATTAAATTTAAATAACATAGATTTAGAATCAGTTAACATCTCAGACAGAAAACACTACTAGACAACAATACACCAACTTATTATATTAGNATTTAGAATCAGTTAACATCTCAGACAGAAAACACTACTAGACAACAATACACCAACTTATTATATTAGTTAATTATAAATAATTCAACAGTAAGATGCGATTTTGATTCTAAAAACTAACATAAACAAAAAAGCAAAAAGGACGGTCAGAGAATCACGTGGAATGCACGAGACAACCTTAAAAGATGTTGCCGGAAGAATGTCACAATTTTGATGAGAAATAGACATACTAATAAATAATCTAATGCCAAAATTATTAAATTAAAAAAGAAAAAAGAGCTACTTCTGATTTTAGACATTTTGTTTGAAATAAAATACTGTACATTCAAATTAGAGTACGAATTGTTAGATATTTTCGAGTTTATGTTCATAACGGAATTATTGTTATGAACGATTGGTAACTTAAAACTATTAAAGTGACAATCATATTGCGTACTTTTATTTATGACCTGTTTGAGTTGGATTTTAATCTGATTTTAATTTAAATCAAAGTCAAATAATCAATATCAACCACATCTTTCATGTGGCCTACATATTTTCAACAACACATTTAAAAAACTTATATTACAATTCACTTAAAATCTGATTTTAATCTACACCAAACACTATCTGAGAAAGTTGGTAAGTGTATTTATATTCGTTTGTGTTCTGATTTGTTTTGAAGTCATTTATCATCTCAATACTTGAAAACATTGAGATAGGAACTCTTTGAGAAAGATTTTGATAAAAGATTTAATAGATTTCAATAAAAAATAATTATTAAAAATTATATATCTTAAGAAATATGTGATTAGCTTCCTTCTTCTATGAGTCGAAAACAACCTCGAAGCACCAAATGAACTAGCCTTACCCGAACTTTTTCCCAACAAGATCTCAGTCAAATAAGTTTGATCGTAACAATTTTTAATTAATAAAAAGATGGAGATTTTCTCTCTACTAGCTACCCCGGTCATAGAATGGATTGCTCAAGAAGAGGACTTTTTGGGCATAAGATAATGAAATTTTAGACTCTTCTGAAGGGAACTAGAAATGGAATGAAACTCACGATTTGATGATGAAAGATCAACCTAGTCAATGTGACCTATGAAACCGGTTTCATAAGCAGGTGCCAAAATCTAAGCATATGACGTTCAATTCTTATGATTCGGAACACAACTTTTCTCGAATAAGCACGGGTTGAGTCAACAACGGAGAGAGACAAGGGAGAGCAACTCTTCCTACTTTATCAATTATACTAAAATCGAGAAGCAGGTCGAGCAGAGAAGTTTCCAATGTTATTATTTCGGAGCATATCGATATTAAATTGATCCAACTTTTAGACTTTCTCATACAAGATTTAAGCGTCGTTAATCATATGAGTAATTAGCGATTTGCGGCTAATTTCACATGATTCGACCTTCTTTAGGAAATATAACAAGTGTCGATGAGTCAGATCTGCTCACATTGTAATTGTGAGTGATTCAGCAGATCTGAGATAAACCCAAACAGGTAGTTTGGCTAAAGTAAAAGGGGTAGAGACCAACTGGGGTCGCCTTTCCTGCAAATTCAATATTTTATAGGAAAATTTAAGGCCAAGCTCCTCAACCTTCTCAAGTTAGATTTTGAGTCCTACAATCTATTTATATTTACAAATCTGGTCCTCAAATGGTTGAAATATGAAAACGTTAAAATTTAATGCAACTTTCCCTTGACTTAAAATAGAGCACAAGATCATCAAAATACTTACTAAAATTACAATGCAAGTGCAATTGTAACGTCTGTCCTTGTTTGATATCAATTAAAATTTAGATTTTAATCTAAATCAAAATCAACAATAAATTTAACCATATTTTATGGATCCCACAACTTTTTAATCATGCATTTCATCAACTTCAATCAAAATCTACTAAAAATCTAATTTTAATCCCCACCAAATAGGGTCGAATATTGAATTTTCCCATCACATGAAATCCAAAAAAAAAACATTTAGGCTCCGTTTGATACTACACATTTTCCAACTTTTGTAGTATTTAATAGACAATTTTCTCGGGAAAATGTTTTCCAACTTTTCAAATTTTTTACCTTTTTGAGGAAAATAAATTCTTGATATTTTGGTTGGTAAATATTTTACAGTTTTTTTAGCAATTGAAATTTTTTTTAGACACAATGGTAAAAAAACTATCACTTTTATTGACAATTTCTATGCAAAACAAAATCAAATGAATGATATTCGATATGGTTAATTTTTTTTCAATTTTTTTTTTAATTTTTTTAGCAATTGGAACAAATTCTAGACCTAATGGTCAAAAAATTATTACTTTAATGGACAATTTTCGTAAAAAATAAAGCCAAACGGACACCAAACTTTCAACATTTTTCATGAAAAATTATACCAATCAAACACAATTAATTATAATTTTCAGTAAAACAATTTCTAGGCAAAGCAATTCCCTATAAAACATTTTTTTTCCACCCATTTTTCACCTTTGTAATCAAACGGACCCTTATAGTGCAATTGTAGCGTCTATATTGAATTTTCCTGTCACATGAAATCCAAATAACATTTTTAAATAGTTTAGAGACCTTAAACTTTACTTTTAAAATTTAGGGACCTATAAACATTCCATGTAAAAATTGGGGTGCTTAAGTCTTATTTTTTTCCGTATCTTAAGTGGGACCAAATGAGGAAGAAGTGTTCGTACTTGGGTATGAACCAATAAAAAGAAAAAGAAATAAAAAAAAAACAAAAACGAGAGGAAACAGACCAAGTACAACACAGACTCTTTCAATGTTTGTTCTGGTTTTGGTGTATATATAGGAATGCTTGTATTGTATGTCATCATTTTTCTTTATTCGTTTTAGAATTCAATAGTCCTGGCCATGATGAAGAAGAAAAAAGTTAAAGATGATCAGCTCATCGGAGTGCAGATTTTACAAGTTATTTTTTTCCGTCGCCGCCGTCTCCTCAGCCACCTTCTTCCTCTTGTATCCGCCGTATCCGGATTCCTCCTCCTCCTTTTTGCCGTTCTCTCATCTATCTCTCCTCCCATTACCAGCCACCATCGCCGCCACGGCTTCGGTCTTAATTCCTCGGTATTGGACTAACGTTGTTTTTCTCACCTGTTTTTACATTTGTGTTTTTATGTTTTTTTGGTGTTTGATTCGTGCGTTTGGTGTTTGTGAAGGTAAACATTGATATAATCGAGGTTCAGATGAATGCCAAGAAAGAGAATGTTTTTCTAGTACCGGTGAGTTTCTAGATGATCTTTTCATGTTCTTTTTTATATGCTATGTTGATTGCACTTCTCGTATTTTTGCGTCTGCATTTTTATTTTTAATTTTTATGGGTTTTCCTTTTCCGATTAGGTGGGTGGAGGAAGCGTAGACCGCGAACTATGGACTTCAAACGAATCCAAACTCTTTCATGGTTGCAGTAACGCCGGCGATAAGTTTGTAGGTACTACCTCTTTCTCTGTATATCTACTTATTTATGTGTATTCATTTGCCTGCATGCTCATTTATGAGTGATCAACTGATTTTTATTGGAATTTCGGTCAGGGATTATCTCTGTTTACTGGTTTTGATTGGTTTTACAAAATCACATGTTGCAGCTGCCGAATTGAACACACAACCCAATCGATATTTGTTAATTGCAACGAGTGGAGGCTTAAATCAACAGAGAACAGGGGTAAGCCTTTTGTTCGTGAAGGTTCAATTTTTTTTCAAAATAATTTCTCTATTTGAATGAAGTCTCAGTGATGCAGAATGGGAGAGAGAAGAGTGAAACAGAGAAGAGAATTTCATCAATATATCAATAATCAATTCAATAGTCCACAAACTGAACCTTTTTATTGATAATTGAATGCAAAAAATCCATCAAAGGAAATACTAATTGATCTTTTAATCCTACTTCAAAATAAGGTGTATTTTAGTTTCCTTTTGTTCTCCTTGAGATTCTCGTGCAAGAGTTTCTTGTAATTGGTGGAGGGCAGCCAGTGCTACATTTGTGAAGATTATGCATGTTTAATCAGTGTTGTTGTTCGTACTTAGCCCTCCAATTCTATCTGTTATCCCTGCAGATAACAGATGCTGTTGTTGCAGCCTATATCTTGAATGCTACCTTAGTCATTCCAAAGCTGGACCAAAAATCTTACTGGAAGGATACCAGGTTCGTTGGTAAATTCAGACTTAGCAAATTGAATTCTTAGAACTATGAAACAATTTTTCATTTCATTAACTCGATGAGTTGTTTGTGGCAGCGACTTCTCTGAGATCTTTGATGTCGACTGGTTTATGACAGATTTGTCAAAAGATGTCAAAATTATCAAACAGCTTCCGGAAAGCGTAGGTAAAGTAATAACTACACGTGTTCCTAGAAAATGCAACCCGAAGTGCTATGAGACTCGTATCTTGCCCATTTTTAGTAAGAAGCATGTAAGTCCTTGACATCATTCGTAGAAATTGTTTTTACTGATTATGTCTGTCTATATGATGCATTCTACTATTGAGATAGTCGTGCTAGATGAAGTACGGATCCTGGAAGAGTTCTTATACTTCTATAATTGGCAGTTTCCATTTAAAATGCTTTAGACTAGAGCATGGATCATGGTTGTTCTATTGCTGCCTCACCATGGATGCCAGCACCAATTGCCGGTTGAGTTTAACTAGCTAATCTGAAACGACTTTGCGGTACACTCAAAACTAATAATTAATTTAGAGCAGAAGTCATTAAAACAGGTCATTTTTCACTTGGTGGACTGACAATATTTTGAGAAGGATTGAAATAATAATCAAAGGACTTTGAAAGGTAATAAGGGGTTATATTTGGCGATAACAGATTAGTGTTTTGACATTAGAATGCTGTGGGAGTTGGTGGACGTAACGGGATCAAAGAGTGATTAGGAGAGAGAGGGATGACTACTCTGTCTTGAATTTAATTTTCCACATTTGGCCAAATGATGACATGATGGTTTTTGCTGTTAATCCTTTATTAGACTTCCAAATATTTTCTCAAAACGTCAATAGTTTCAAAACTGAATTGGGAACAATGTCTGTTTCTCAGGTGCAGGCTGTTCAGCTTACAAAGTTTGATTACAGGCTCTCAAATCGACTTAACACAGAGTTACAGAAACTGAGATGTAGAGTTAATTACCATGCTTTGAAGTTTACTGATCCTATACTTGAGATGGGTAGAAAATTGGTAGAAAGGATGAGAATGAAAAGCAAGCATTTTGTTGCCTTGCATTTAAGGTATGAAAGCTATTAATCTCAACCGCATTCTTAAATTCATAGTTGTTAATTTTCCAGACTTCAGTAATCATCTGTCTGTTTGGTCATTAATCATGCTACATTAATACTACTAGTTAATTGGGATGATTGTTTTGCTAAAGTAGGGCATTAACTGTTCAGCAAGCTTGTCTGCAGCAAGTTCATGTACATGCATGATAATCTCATTGAAAGTAAAGGAATACAGGAAGAAAAGACAACTCTGGCTAGTATTTAAGTGTACTGTATGAGAATCTTTTGAAATATAAATACATGTTGCTGTGAGATCATTCACTTGATATCCTATCAGGGGAGCACTCTTGCTGATAATGAATTTTCAATCCACAGATTCGAATCCGATATGCTAGCTTTCTCTGGATGCTATTATGGTGGAGGGGAGACAGAAACGAAAGACTTCGGGTTAATACGAAAGAGGTGGAAAACTTTACATGTGAGTCAATCATACTGCTATAAAACTTCAACCTTGCTCTGAACAGAAAAAGCCTAAAGCCTGCCTTACAGTTAACTATTTTGGCATGATATGCAGATGAAAAATCCTGACAAGGAAAGAAGGCAAGGAAGATGTCCACTAACTCCCGAGGAGGTTGGCCTGATGTTGAGGGCATTGGGTTTTGGAAATGACGTTCATATATATGTAGCATCTGGTGAAATATATGGGGGTGAAGAAACATTGGCACCTCTGAGAGCTCTTTTCCCAAATCTTCATTCCAAAGAGACTATTGCCAGCAAAGAAGAGCTAGCAGCACTATCGTCGTATTCTTCTCGCATGGCTGCATTGGACTTCATTGTTTGTGATGAAAGTGATGTTTTCAGCACCAATAACAATGGAAACATGGCAAGAATGCTCTCTGGTAGAAGGTAAATTATTCTTTATTTTGCTTTTAAAGTTTTCGCTCTGAATCTCTAGCATCAACTATGGATCTGCTTTTGTTGAGGAATATTTCAATTTTACTACCGGCAAGAACAAATGACCACCGCGTATCTTGTTGCAGGAGATATTTTGGCCACAAACCAACAATCCGCCCAAATGCTAAAAAGCTTTACAAACTTTACCTCAATCGAGATAATATGACATGGGAAGAATTTGCCTCACAAGTCCGAAAATTCCAAATTGGTTTCATGGGAGAACCAAACGAGGTACAGTCCGGCAGGGGCGAGTTCCATGAAAACCCATTTCCATGCATATGTAAATATTCTGAAGCAAGCGCTACAGAAAATACGAGTTCTCAAAGCTGGGGACCGGTGAGTGATGAACTGTTCAGTGAAGATGATGAGCTATATTCATCAGAATTAGATTATGTG
This sequence comes from Fraxinus sp. D2006-0159, assembly GCA_903798375.1. NCBI lineage: Eukaryota > Viridiplantae > Streptophyta > Magnoliopsida > Lamiales > Oleaceae > Fraxinus > Fraxinus sp. D2006-0159. The sequence goes on along the minus strand of CAIGRQ010121878.1, from coordinate 2,140 downwards.
GAAGATGGTAAAGAGTAGCCTTACATAAAAGATTATGGTCTCTTTCCAAAACTAGTGCCGCCAGATGTTGGACTAAATCTAGATTGAGATGAGCAGTATGCTGCAGTCAACTGATTTTTCCATTATATTCTTGCAACTCGCTGAAAGATGTCAACAAAAGTGGTATAAAAACAGTAAGTGTTCTTGTTGTATATATGGTCTTTGCCAAACTGAAGATATAATTTCTAAATTTTGGCGATCAACGTTGATTTTTGAGGCATGATGATGAACTGCTACAGTTCGGTTTAGAGAATTTTGTAAAGAGACATATCACCTATAGGGAGGACTGTTATCTTTTGACCTCATTTTCTTACAACTCCTTTGCCTTAAATTGAAGGCATAAAGATGTTTATTTGATAGAACGGACATGAACCTTTCTGTATTCTTTTATGGAAAAGCTGCACTTTTGGTTCTCAATCTTTGTAAATTAACAGTGTTTGGTCTAACAAAATGTGTATTTAATAAATAAGTAATAGTTATTAATGTGTGATTGAAATTGTTGATGTCCGACCTTTGAGGTTAATTAAGTTTGGATTATTATAAAAGATGAGGGGTCCTAACGTGAGGTCGGTTTGGTTGTTAACATTCGAGGTCAGTTATTAAGATCAGATCGACAATTGTTTTGCTCGCACGAAAAGTTTTTATAGTTTATCGAGATTAAAGGAAACATAATGATTGAAGATCACTAACGAGATATATGTAGATATTCAATCAGCTAAATGCACATGTCTTATGACGTTAGCGCCCACGTAATCCACCAATCCAACAACTAAGCTCCCTTCCCTAAGTAGTTCATTAATTACTTAATTACTGGGGACAACCTGTAGGATTAACCCATAATGATCTAACAACCCGAGCTTGGAAGCCAATCTAATCACACCAACAAATGTACTTCCCCAGCTCGGAATTAGTACTGACAAGACGTGGAGTGCAGAGGACATGTATATTTTCTACTATAAAAAGAAGAAGGAAGCCAAAAGGAAAAGGGGGAGATTCACATTACAACTTTCTTTACAATACGTGATCATATTTCAAATATCTCCTAAAAGGAGGAGAGAATCATAAATTGTTATAAAGAGAAACATTGTAATCTTTCATTACAAAAAAAAAAACTTTACTTTCCATTAAGTTGGCTTGACCATTTGTCCATACAAATTTCAACGTCAACAGATTGGCGTTAGAAGCACTGTCCTTCGATTTCAAGGCCTCTAATAACGAAGCTGAATACGAGGCACTCATAGCTGAAGTAAGGATGGTGAAAAGTATAAATATTGTTCACCTGATAATTCATAGTAACTCATAGTTGGTGGTGAATTAGGTCAATGAAGCATACCAAGCTAAAGAAGAAAGGATGAGCAAATATTCTCAAATCGTTAAATGAGAGTTCAAAAATTTTGAAACCGTGTCCATTGAACAGATTCTCCGGACTCAAAATAGTCATGCTAACGCCCGGGCTCGATTGGCGACAAGTGAAGGAATAGAAGAATTTGACAGCATACTAGTGGCAAGGATCCGTCATGCAGCTATTGAGGAACTAGAAATTGTTGCTATAGCAACTGACTCGAAGTCGATATGGAAAGATGATATTAGGTCTTTCCTAAAAACAGGTATATGTCCGAAAGATCTTGTTGAAGCAAGAAAACCTCGAATGAGGTCATCAAGGTACACATTGATTGATGATGTCCTTTATAAGCGAGGATACTCTTTGCCTTTGTTAAGATGCCTAAACGATGAAGAAGCGCTATATGCCCTGCAAGAGGTTTACGAAGGAGTATGTGGGAATCACGCTGATGGACAGTCCTTGGCCCACAAAATTATACGGCAAGTATACTTTTGGCCTACTATGAAGAAGGATGCATTGGAATTCACTAGAAAATGTGATAAATGTCAGCGATTTGCTCCCAACATTAAACTCCTCCCAGGCAAACTGATTTACGTGATGGCCTCTTGGCCCTTTTCCAAATGGGGGGGGGGGTTGATTTGATTGGCCCCATGCCAACTGGAAAAGGGGAGGACGAAGTACTCAATTGTGGCTAGGGGTGGGCAAAAACCCGCCCAACCTGATCAACCCGCCCAGCCCAACCCAACCCGATCGGGTTGG